>PIJE02001028.1:62797-157797 GCA_002895965.2 Coryphaenoides rupestris | reverse complement strand
TTGTCCCGCACTCCTTTATGTTCCTTCTTATTCTTCTTCTCCGTCGGCCAGACTTTCTATGGGCTAAAGGTTCATCTTTTCACCATGATGTGGCTGTAGATGATAGTCACTCTGTTTCAGGATGTTTTTCAATCACTGTCTTGAAATAAGACAGCTTCCTTGGCCGCATATCTCTGCATCCTTACTATCATAGCTCTGCCTCCCGATTTCGGCACCTGCCAGATCCTATGGGCGATTTCCACACACACACACACACACATACCCTGCATGCACGCTTTAAATCACTGTGTTTCCTTCCCCTTTTGATAGGATTAACACGGCTCGGTCAAACGGGTGCCAATCAATGTGGCCCAGAGCCAGCGAGCTGTGGTTGCCTCTTGATCGCTGCAGATCTGTTTTGTGAAGGAGAGTCTCTGGGTCTCGTCTTGGTTAAGAGGGCTGGTGTGGCACCAGGGAACCAAAGGACGTCTCTTTGGCTCCGTGCGGTGTTGTGGAGCCTTGATTCAGATCGTTGTTAGGAAGCTCACGGGCGTCTCCAGAGCTGCTGGGGCTCCTGTGTGAACGGGCAGAAGTCTCTCTTCAATATTTAGACCAGGAGTAGCGCTAGATGCCTTGCGCAAGCTCTAGCGTTTATGCACCCCAGCCATGTCATTTAGATAAAGGGATCATATTAAGTGCCGAGAATATGTTTTATTTTGTAACTAATTGTGTTATTATAGCTTTTTCTAATGAATCTGGGGCACAATTTGGGGCACAAAAGTTATATGTAATACTTACTACTACATTTCCCAAATTGTGCCTAAAAATTCTGCACGGGGTCTGATGGGCTTAGAGAAAATACTTTTAAGAAATTAATCATTTTTTTTTGTTAAAAGTTGTTTTCCTTCCCTTGAGAGGATTAAGTGATATAAATTATAAAGTGGTCAACTTTGCTCTGAGCGAGTGTGCGTCTGTGGGCTCATGGCTGACAGTGTGTTTGATGTGAATGTCTTCTCCCTCTCTGTGTCGCCTAAGCCACCCTCTCTTGAACTGGAGAGTGGATTAGCTGGGCTCACACTTGAACTGTAAAACCAAGCTCTTCTTAGTCTAAGTGAAAATATGAGTTATTTTGGCAGACAACAAATCAGTCTATAAATGTCCTTGTGATAAACCTATCCCATGCCTAGAGTTGAGAGACGAGAGATGAAACTCTTCCCATTTTAAATTACATTTTTATTAATTTAGTTTATTTGTCAGGGACAGTGCATATTAATAGACAGTATTGTAAATATGCCAGAATTAGCCAGGAGGCTAGTTTTCATCTGTAGTCCCTGGCCAGGTGTAAAGTTGGTAGATATAATTTAAATTAAAACAAATTTAAAACAATAGTCATGTCATTATTTACAGTTAAAATAGAACACAGACGGACATCAGCAGAACACAGACATGGGCAGCAAATAGAAACAGAGTAGATTACAGTTCTTAACTCTTCCATGTTCTTAACTCCCTAGAAAAGGACCTGTGAGTAGTGAGTTCCCTGATGTTGGCAGGTACAGCGTTCAAGTGCTGCTTTAATTGAAAAGGCAGATTGACTGAAAGCAGATTTTCTTAGTGGGATAATGCAGTTTCCTCTTGTGACTCTTCTTGTAGTCGACAGATTTGTATTTGCTCGTTGCCTAACAAAGCTACTGAGTGAGGGAGGAGCTGTGCCATGAACAATTTTATCAACATATATTTGCATGTATGGTCAGATTTTCTCAGAAGGTTATATTTTTCTACTTATGTTACAGTGATGAAAACTATTAGGTTTCTTGTCAAGGGTTTTTATGGTTTGTTTGTATAATGATTCTAGTGGCCTCAAGGTTGAACTGCTTGCCTGTGACCAGCTTGTTAAACAGCAGCAGGTTAGGTGTGATATGATCATAGCATTCATGTACATTCTAGCAGCCTTGGTTGACATGTGTCAACCGATGACACGCCTTATGAATCTGAAATTTGCTAAGTTGTACTTGACCCTGTCACAAGCCTTCTTAGCCTGAGTTTTAAAGTAGGGATTTGAGTCTGTCACAATCCCAAGATATTTGAGTTCTTTGACAACTTCTAAAATGTGTCCAAGTACAAGTATGTGTGGCTCAACGGTATTGCTAGCATTCTTTGTAAAATACATGCTTGTGGTTTTTGACACATTTAGTTATAGACAGCAGTGGTTCAGTGCTGTTCAGCACACCAAGCCACCACCACCACGCTGAGAACCAGCAATTAAGACCCGACGTTGAATTAGTGTTAATAATGTTTGCTAACAAGGTAGGGTAACATGAGCACTGAATCTGAATAGAAAGCGAGGAACCGTGTGCGCTGACATATGGTTGTCCCACTCTGTTCCGTCATGTTTCGTACTCAAGTGCCATAAGGTGTGTCATGTAGGGAACGGCCCGGAGCAGATTGCTGACCTCTGACCTCAGTCACAATTAGATACCGGCCATATGGCATCAAGATGGCCACCCAAACTCCAAACCATATGCTACCAGAGTAATAGAATAATCATGTTAATGTTATTATTCACATTAGGAGAATTGTTGATTTTCTTTTTTTTAATTGCATCGACGGTTGTCATCAGCTGATATTATTTGAATTTGATTTTGAGTTGTGCCGAAAGTGAAGTGAGTGGAAATTGATCCAGGGTCAAAAACGTTCGATCCTCCACATGGAAGTACAAAGCCGGGAGATGGGCTTCTATGGCGTTACTGGGCTGTTAGTTGTGCATATTGCAGACTTTAGTGGAAAGTTTTCAGAGTGAGGCAGCCAGACGCACGCAAGACACTATCATCTATCACATCATACACTTCCTGTGGTAATCAATCCGTTGACAAATATGATTTCACGTACCAATCTGCTAATGGGTTTGTCGATATTTATATTATTAAAGAAACTCTCCTAGAAATGACAATTTGTATTGCTGGGCGAGAAATCGGATTTGAACCTGATCTGGCTTAAAGTTAACCTTATCCTCTCTTGCTCGTGATGATGTATTTATAGGTTTATAGGTTTTTGGTTGGTATTGTTCTACTTCCATTTGTATTTCAACATAAGAATGTAACTTTTGAAAAGCCTTCATTTATATATACAGTTTGTAATCGGTTTGACCTTCTATAGGCAACAACTTCTGCCCATAATTGTGTGTGTGTGTGTGTGTGTGTGTGTGTGGTGTGGTGTGTGTGTGTGTGTAGGTGGGGCGGTGTGTGAGCGGTCCTTGACTGCGTTGGATGGGTGCTGATTAGTCCAGCTCCCGGGGTCTTTTGTGCCCCTCTACCCGGGGTATAATTGTTCTTTGTTCGGGGCTCAGCCTCTCTTTGAAGTCTCTCATTCAATTTATGGCCTTACAGATTCCCTTTCTACTTTTCGTTACTCTCTCTCTCTCTCTCTCTCTCTCTCTCTCTCTCTCTCTCTCTCTCCCAGCAAATTCCCCCTTCCCTCTTTGGCTGACTGCAATTTTTGTATGTCCCTCTCATCTCTCTCTCTCTCTCTCTCTCTCTCTCTCTCTCTCTCTCTCTCTCTCTGTCTGTCTGTCTGTCTGTCTCTCTCTCTCTCTTTTCTTTATGGTCATCACCCTCGTTTTTTCGCAGGATGTCAGCCCCTCCATAAGTAGTAATTGCATGGCAACCCATCACCATGGACATGACACACACGCCGACGCCGTGACAGAACAGACAGACAGAACACGTTTGTGCCGACTGCAGAGAATAGCCGTGATTGCCTCCTTAAATGGGACAAAAGTATTATTGTCATTGACTGTAAGGCGGGCTCCTCTGGTGTGTTGTGTTCGAGGCTTTTGTGTGTTGATTGTATTCTCAGTCTCCAGGCTGTGAGGCTTTTGTGTGCTGCAATAACTTTGTAACGTTTCTCCGTGTCCACGCGCCGTGATTAGCCGCAGCCTCTAATAAACCACGGGGGTATTATTCTCCATTGTTTTTAATCAGCGCACACAATTAAGCCTCTTTGAGCTAAGATATCACATAGTACACAGACACCATCACGGAGAGGGAGAGGGATGGTGGACGGAGGGGGGGGGGGGGAGAGAGAGAGGAAGAGTGGAAGAGTAAGTAAAAGCGCCTTTATTCTAGACGATACATTAGCGCGTTTGACACAACCCACTCCATTAGCGTTGTCCTGCAGGGGACTTCAGGGTGGGGGAGGGGCTTGACTTTTGTGGGCCGTTTGGCACAACGTGGCACACCAAACCGATAGATTTGCAGATTTAACATTCCTAAAAAGACAGAATGTTTTAAGTTGTGGGTTATTTTGCCGTGTTGGAGAACAATCCCCCCCCCGCGACCTAGCGACGCGTCACACTGTGTCCCACCGCATCTCCAGTGAATACACCATGAGAGAGAGAGAGAGAGAGAGAGAGAGAGAGAGAGAGAGAGAGAGAGAGAGAGAGAGAGAGACCACTGTTGTTGCATATTGGCCGATGTCCCTGAGGAGTGAGCTGTTTATGTGCGTATGAATAACGTCGACAAGCCAGTCTTTGTGTGTGTGTCTGCCATGAGACAACGTGAAGGAGAGCAGCAATTCACTGAGAACAAAGTGTGTTTTTTCTTTTCTTCTTCTCCTTCGTCGTCTTCGTCGGACTAAAGTGTGTGTGTGAGCGATGTGATGCATACAGAACACGCAACGCTGAATACACATGTTGTCTTCCGTTACCCAGGGCTACCTGTTGCTAAAGCTAATGCGATGTGTGTGTGTGTGTGTGTGTGTGTGTGTGTGCGCAGATAAAGAACGCCGCAGCCAATGTTCTGAGGGAGACCTGGCTCATCTACAAGCACACCAAACTAGCCAAGAAGATCGACCATTCCAGAGTTCGCAAGCACCAGAGGAAGTTCCTGCAGGCTATTCATCAGTAAGGCCTCCATACACGCACGCACACACACACACACACAGATGCACACATGCACACACACACAGCTCTCATGTTGTTGACCTGGTACCTCTGGAGCACCACAATACTACCTTCTATACACCCACAAGGTTGTCTGAATCACATCAAAGTGTTTCAACTTTCACTCACACACACACACACACACACACACACACACAGCACACACACACACACACACCACACAATGAATCATAGAGAGAAGCGTTATAAAGGCTGCAAGGTTGATGATGATCATGTAACGGTGAGAGAAGCAGATGATACAAGCAACACTTCAGGAGCCAGTGAAGGGAGTCAGTAATATGTGTTCACTCCTACAATGTTCAAATCTCCCAGCCGAGCCCTGGGAGGATCCACAGCCAACCCACTGGGGAGGAGTGTAGGATTACCAACGTGCCTAACCTTTCCCCCGATTCATGACCCGGAAAAGGTTTTTCCCACGTTTTGCGTCATTGGTTTGTGTTCTGGTGTTCACCAGGATTACAGATGTTCTGCCGACAGTATGTTCAGAGTGCTGCTATGAATGTTCCGGTGGCTCCGTGATGAGGCTTGTACGCTGCAGGTCCCGTCGCTGCAGCTGTGGTCGGTCCACAGAGGTGCACAGCAAGGGGGAGGGGGCATTCACCCAACCTCACGGGGCCTCAGCACTGTCACGTTTTATTTAGGTTGTTTATTCATTCATCTCTGTGTGTGTGTGTGTGTGTGTGTGTGCGTGCGTGCGTGCGTGCGTGCGTGCGTGTGTGTGTACAGGTTACGAAGTGTGAAGATGGAACAGCGTAAGCTGAGTGATCAGGCCAACACACTTGTGGACCTCTCTAAGGTAAGACATGCAGACGCACGCCTCCCCCACACACACACACAACAACAACAACAACAGCAGCAGCAGCTAACTCCATTCCTGCTCAGCTCTCTTGGCACTATCAAAGTAGCGTTTGCTAAGTGGAGATTCACTGGGACAACCCCCATCTGGCGCATGTAGCACCACCGCGCCGCCGTTTCCATGCTGACCTCCCTGTTTCTGTGGCTTCAGGTCGCCTAGCAACCAGAACAAGTGTTGGAACAGGAATGACTGAGTGAGAGACCTGGGAGGAAGTGGAGGGAGGGGGTGGGGGGGGGAGTGGGGAGTGCTCATGTTTTTTTCTGCTCCTGTGTGGGTGTCTCTGAGAAAATGTGAGCATAATTGTGTATTTAGTGTGCGTGCGTGCGTGCGTGTGTGTGTGTGTGCGTGCGTGTGTGTGTGTGTGTGTGTGCGTGCGTGTGTGTGTGTGTGTGTGTGTGTGTGCGTGTGTGTGTGTGTGCGGAGGGAGACACTTAGAGATGGAGAGAAGAGAGCAGAATAAAACATCAAAGGTGTCTCTCAGCATATTCACGTTTAACTCTACCCTGCATTTCTGGGTTACTCTGTGTCGTGCCGTCTCATCTCCACACTCACACTGACACACACACACACACACACACACACACACACACACGTTTGCCATGGTTACCGGTCTGCAAGGCAGGGCCACTCTTCCTAATCGCTCTGTCCTTCGATCGGGGCGTGTCAATACGGATCGCCATGACAATACACAGAGTTGCCTTAGCGACAGCATGTTGATTGTCTTCCCGCTCCCAGGGTTGTTAATGCCATCCACTAGCGATGCCTCCGTACATAGGGCTGGGCGTAACGGAAACATCTGTTATCACGATCATTCTGGGCAATGTTACAATGATATCCAAAATACCATTCATAACAGTCTGAATGAGCGCGAGTACATTGAAGTATATGGACATTTCACGTACATGGATTAAAGTTCTCCGTCTCCAGACGGATTTCCGTCATTTGAAAAAATGAGAGGAGAAAAAAAAACAACAACATGCGTTTGTGTTGTGGTACCGTTTGGGCTGTCCCATCTCATCATGTCCGTGGCATTAAACTGAAACAGCTCTTAACCAATAAGTGCTAGCCAGAGCCTTGGTATTAGCCAATCAGAAACATAGCAGGGCGGGGCGGTCTAGCGCACGAGCAAATTAAGAAGGAATCCCTTGTATGGTGGATCCTGCGAGTAACGTAACGTTACTGTGTGAAACTTATTGAAGTTTGGAAGAACTTCAGAAACAGGGGAATGCACGAGTGGATATTATGATATGACGGTCTATCTGTGGATATATATTACTTAATTAAAAAGGATAGCTGATGATGGATAACGTTATCTGAGAGCAGCTTCTTCGGTAAGTCAAGTGTCTCTATTTGCTGTTAATGTCACCGCGTCCTGTTGCGGTTTAGAGTTAGGATTAACGTAATTTGTAATCTCTGTAATTTGAACAGCTGTTAGTCATCTATGTTTATTCCCTCGGTTTCGGTAACACAATTGAGATGCTTGTACTGGTAGCCTACGTTAACGTTACGTTAATTCCTGTGTAGAAGAAGATCTCTTGTGATTGTGATATTGGTCATTTATCTTGTTTAAAACACGAAGAAGAGCAACACGGAAAAGATAATGTTAATTTGTACACTTTACTAGGGTGGCTGTGTGGTTCTTCAGGTAGCCTAAACACTAACGTTAACGTTAAATTAGCATGCCAGTATGGACGCGCTATTGCTCGAGGAAGGCTCCGACGTATCGCAGATAGAGAAATCGGTCAAAAATACATGGAGATGGGCTTGGCTCAATGAAACGGGGGGGAAACGTCAAGCCCTTTAGTTCGTGGTGCAAAAAACTAACTTCCAGGCGTGTGTATGTGCGTGGTATGCCACAAACATATTCAATATGGCAGTTCATTTCATAATGGCAAAAAAGTCCTGCAATGAGGAGAAAGTGTCTCTTCTTTTGAGAGGTATAAAAATCATTTAAAGGAGAAGCAGGAGAAAATCAGCAAACAGAAGGAAAGGAAACTGAGGGAAGCAGTAAAGGTTCTGTCCTCAGTTAGGGTTAAAAAGGTAACAAAAGCCTCCTCCTTCACTGTTGGAGTTGGAGCCCCTGCAGCCCCCAAAGCCTCCTCCTCAGCCTCTGGAGTTGGAGCCCCTGCAGCTCCCAAAGCCTCCTCCTCAGCCTCTGGAGTTGGAGCCCTTGCAGCTCCCAAAGCCTCCTCCTCAGCCTCTGGAGTTGGAGCCCCTGCAGCTCCCAAAGCCTCCTCCTCAACCTCTGGAGTTGGAGCCCTTGCAGCTCCCAAAGCCTCCTCCTCAGCCTCTGGAGTTGGAGCCCTTGCAGCTCCCAAAGCCTCCTCCTCAGCCTCTGGAGTTGGAGCCCTGCAGCCCCCAAAGCCTCCTCCTCAACCTCTGGAGTTGGAGCCCTTGCAGCTCCCAAAGCCTCCTCCTCAGCCTCTGGAGTTGGAGCCCCTGCAGCTCCCAAAGCCTCCTCCTCAGCCTCTGGAGTTGGAGCCCCTGCAGCTCCCAAAGCCTCTCTCCTCAGCCTCTGGAGTTGGAGCCCCTGCAGCTCCCAAAGCCTCCTCCTCAGCCTCTGGAGTTAGAGCCCCTGCAGCCCCCCAAAGCCTCCTCCTCAGCCTCTGGAGTAGCAGCCCCTGCAGCTCCCAAAGCCTCCTCCTCAGCCTCTGGTCTGTTGAGCCCCTGCAGCTCCCAAAGCCTCCTCTCAACCTCTGGAGTTGGAGCCCCTGCAGCTCCCAAGCTTCCTCCTCACCTCTGGGAGTTGGAGCCACTAAACCTGCTACAGCCTCTCCTCAGCCTCCTCCACTCTTGGAGTTAGAGACACTGCACCAGTGATCGTTCCACAGCAAAAACCCCGAACGGTTCAGGTGTAGCTATGGTTGTCAAGTGGAAAAGCCACTTTAGAGACATTGCACAACAATTGCACATATTGTTCTTTAATGCTGTACAATTGCACTTATTGTTCATTTCTTTTTGCTGGTGCTGTTTATTTTTTGTAAGTGATAACAGGCTCACATAAAACAGAAGCCTTGTTTTGTTGGGTGTTTATTAAGATCAATAAAAACATGCACTGAAAATGTATGCAGATGGTTGATTATTTGTAAGTCTTAATAGGTCTTGAGAATTTAGATTGCGTAGGTTAAAGCCTTCTTACAACTGGAATGCTGTAGTGGGAGCAGAAACAGAAGAGCTGTTGGGCTAAGGGCATGGACACAATATACTCCTGTGGGAAGTGACCGCACGGCAGAAAAAAAGGAACCGTTAAAGTGTGGCGTGTAGATGGCTGGGGAATATGATTTGGCCTGAAAAAAAAAATCTGTCAATTTCATGACGATACAATACCGTTCAAAGACGATGAACGATAACATGTAATTATTGCCCAGGCCTATCCATACATAAATCCATCTGTCCACATTCAAATCACATTTCAACCTATCTACCTACCCATCCATCATCCATCCATCCGCTCAGACGATCCCTCAAGGATGGATGCATTATGGATGTTGCTGTGAAATCCTTGCATCAAAATCACTCAAGCGTATCAAGCATGGTATTCTCTTTCTCCGTTCTCTTTTTATGGGTTTGTAATTTCCTTCTCAAGTTTACTTCAAAAGCCCTTCACCGCTACAGTCTCCAGAAGTTTCCCAGCCCCACGTTACAGCCAAATATATTTAGATGTACGTACAGTATATCTATATATATATATACTGTATATATATATATCTATATATATATATACATGTATATATATCAGCCCTCACCCCGCAGCTGTATCAACATGAGATGGATCCCTCCTTCTAGGGGTATCTTGCTGGCTGGACCCACGTGAAATAATAGTCAAATAACATGTTCAAAATAGTTTCATTAAGATAACACTTTGTACATCGTAATTCAAGCAAGTCAAGTACATTTTATGCGTTGATCAGTTACATGGCCTCACAGGCCACATATTATGACGCCTGTGGAAAATAATAATCCATATCATCATTTGCTAACAATTAATATAATCACGCTCTGCTTATTTTTTATATTCTATATTATAATATATTCCACGGATATAATGGTATCTAAGAAACAGGAGACGTGGTTTACAGGAGTGGAATTGGCTAATGAACATTGTGTTTGGGCAAGTAGAAACTGTTGATGAGACATCTGGTTCTGAAGGATACTGGAAGCGCATGAGAGAGAGCATCACGGTGAGATCTCATTGGCAGGCACCTTGGAGATGCACGGGAGTAGGCGAGTGGTCACGGTGACCCAGAACAGTTTCTGTATCACAACATGCACCAACAGTGGGATCAAATAGAACGGTAATCTGTCAACGAATGGACTAACAAGGTGTACGTGTGCTGTAATCTGATTGGTTGAAGCGTATACGTGCGCTGATTGGTTTAGAATTACAGGTGAAGACTAGTTTAGCTCTTCCAACAGGGAGGGGTTTTTGGACTATTTCAATTAATGTACTTCTTGTTTCGAGTTAGTTGCTCAATGGACCAGCTCTGTTTATTATCATCCGTTTTGGACGAATAAACTATTGCAGAGCCATTCCGTGTTTAGCTTGTTCTCTGTTGCAGAGACTTTGAATTATTTTATTATCTTAAAATGTTCAGTCAAATAGCCACATGTGGAAGACCATCCTCAGTGCATTGGCCTGGCCAGGGAAAACTCCACACTCCCCACCCACCCCCCCCTAACCGCAGCCATCCAAAGTAGAGGATAGTCTGAGTGGTTAGGATGTTGGTTGAGAGGTTCTGGGTTCGAACCCCAACATCCATAGTCTGCCTGCCTCTAGGACTCCCTGAGCAACCTGCTCATTAATAACACATCCCAAAAATAACTTGCCACTTTGGGTAAAAGCATCTGCTAAATCAGTGGTTCTCAGAATATGTTTTACTAATGTACCCCTTCCAAGATATTATTTCAGCCAAGTACAGCTTAAAGTTAAAGTGATATGTTCTTATTGGAAGGATTTACCAAATTATATTCTACTATTCAGATTTTGTAAATTCTATTAAGGGGTTGTTCATTTGTTTTCTTATTTTACAATTGTTAATAACCAATATTAAAAGAACAAAAGCAATTTTTTGATAATGTTCCGAGTATCCCTTGCAATCTTTCAAAGCATCCCTAGGGGCACCTGTGCCCTTATTTGAGAACCAAGGTGCTAGATGGTATAATTCTCTGCCCCCCCCCCCCCCCCCCCCCCCCCCCCCCCCCGCCCCCCCCCCCCCTACAGATGCATGAGTGTGATGTACGAACTCATGTCGGAGCTGAACGACCGCAGCGAGGACCTGGAGCGCCAGAGTGCTGTCCCTGGAGCACCGGGTGGAGCAGCTCACGGCCGCTTCACCGCGCTGCCGCCCACCTGTCGGCCACCCTCAGCGCCCAGCACGCCGCCCTGGTCCACCTGCTGCGGGAGCGAGACTCCCGGGACTGGAGAGGCGGAGGAGGCGGTGGTGGAGGTGGAGGTGGTTGTTCCGTTGTCGGTGCCGTGGTTCCATTTACCGAGTCCGGCGGTGGCCGGCGGTGGCGCCCGTGACCGGTGGTGTCCCAGGCTCAGGTGTTGGTTCCGGGCGCGACGGCGACGGGACTCACCGTGGCTCAGGTCCCCGTCCTGGCGCTGGAGTCTCCCACTAAGCCCCACCCAGCCCCTGAGCTCCGACAGCAGCCTGGGGGACCCTAGCAGCCTGGCCCTGCTCGCCCAGCTGCTGAAACCACAGCGGGTTCTCGTGTGTCACGGGACCAGGAGGCGGAGCTACAAGAAACAAGAAAAAAGGGAACGCAAACTCACAGATGGAGGAGAGAGGAGGGGTCACGCTAGGGCTCCACGCGCTCATCTCCAACAGAGGAGCCCAGGAGAGAGAGGAGGGGGTGGGATTGGCAGAGACTGGGGGGGGGGATGGTCGAGGAGACAATGTTCTAGTTGGGACTGCTCTATAATGGATGACAGAGACACACACACACACACACACACACACACACACACACACACACACACACACACACACACACACACACACACACACACACACACACACACACACACACACACACACACACACACACACACACACTGATGTCTCGCTCCGGGAAGGACATCAAGAGGTTCTTAAAAAAATAATAAAATACAAAAGCAAAAGAGAGAAAGGAGAAATAATTAAGCGAAAGGGCCGGCAAAGGACTAATGCAGAGGAAGATGAGGGATGCATCGAGGAGCAGATAATTAAGAATAGTTAAGCAGACTCAGAACTCCTCCCTGGAACCACTAACTACTGCCGAAGAACTCTGGATCTATTCCTCTCTCTCTCCTCTCTCTCTCCCTCCCTCTCTTACTCTCATTGATCTCTCTCTCTCCCCCTCTCCCTCTCTCTCTCCATCCTTCCATCAGGAATTAATGACCATGACTTTTTGTCTTTCCGATGTATTTTCTATCTGAATGCTAATTGTGTGTTAACGAGCATCCCTTTAACAGAAGGTCTGATAACTATGACCACCATACAAACTAGTGGCATGCACCATGCACGCACGCACGCGCACACACACACACACACACACACACACACACACACACACACACACACACACACACACACACACACACACACACAGACACACACACACACACACACACACAAACCGATACACATACAATTAGTATGTATTGATGAAGCGTATTGATGTGAGATTTCGCACACAAGTAAATGTCCATCCCGTGTGTGTGTAGCGTGTACCATGCTATGAGATATTAATGCACTGACGGAAAACGCGTAAAGCCTACACACTGCCAAGCACAGGACACGCTCCGGTCAGGTCAACAGAGTACTGCCACACATACTTAGACACACTCCACACCGGAGTAGGGATTCATTTGAACAACAGGGTCTCCGCGAGTTGGCAAAAAATGCGGTAACTAGTTTCAAACATTATAGTGACATTTGGCAACTGCTCAAACTGGCATTACCAATTTACTCAACAACAGCAATTATAGCAAGAGGTCGGAAAAACACAGCTGATACGATTAATGATACACAAAATGCTTAAATGTGTTTGTTCCCGTAGACGTACGATTGCTTGGGGACCAGGGAACAGAAAGTGAAACGTCATCGTGGTCCAGCTGACGATGTGTCGGACTTCCAGTTGTGTGAACTCTCACGACAGTCCCTCACGTTGTTTACAAAGCTTGCCTCTGGATGGGACACAGGTTATCATTATGAATATGAGGATACTATAAACCGCCCCTCTCATCCGCCTGAACAGATCGTAAAACCATTCCTCACCGTCACTCATTGATAAATGACTTACCTCAATGTCGGCCAAGGAAATTGTGTCACTGCAAACTGGTACAGTGTTTAGTGTCGCTCACTGAACAAGAAGGGATGATGATCAACCTCATTTGCCCATCTCCAGTAGTACTAGTACTAGTAGTACTAGTATTAGTAGTAGTAGTAGAGTAGTACTATACTCTATATGCCATAGGTCTCTTCAAAACACTCCACAACATACTGTTATGTTCATTGTTGTGTGATGAAGTGGTTTGTATTTTGCCCCCGCGGTGCGGGTCAAAGCCCTGCCTGCTCAAGTTAGACGTGGAGTTTCCCAAAAGCACTCACTGTTATCATAAATGTATATTGTATCAACACACACACTGACACACTCCTTCTTTGATCACGCAAAACTGCCACGCACACACATGCACACACACACACACACACACACACACAGAAATATAAGTACACCTTGGCAACCAAAGTGCTCTCTCTTAAAAGGACGTCAATAAGAGGCGGGAAACACTGCTGCTGCTGCCACCCGGGAGCAAAGATGGCGGAAAGCGCTGTACAGTTCTTGACAATATTTCCGAGGGAATAACTGTGAAAATCTGGGCATGGGCTGAAGTGGCGTACATATGTGAGAGCGCCGACACCGAGGCGAACCACCAGTCAGCTGGAAACAGAACACAAGCAAACCTTATAAAGGAGAAATGGCCATGAAGGAAACAGAGGCTGCTGGAGGAAAACGTAGACAGAAAGACTAGGAGGGGGGGGGGGGGGAAAGCAGATATTTAAGAAGAATTATAATGGTTTGGTTGTTTTTGGAGGGTTTTTTGTGTGAAGAAAACTATACTGTACCACGTCTTCAGACCCTTTCTTATAATAGTTTAATAGTGACATGCTGTGGCCGGAATACTGAATTACATAAGAATGAAATATTGTACAATAATATGCTTTTAACGAAATTCTAGCTTTGTATTGCTTAGTCTTTTCTACCATTATGATTAAACGCAGTAATAGCTAATAACTACTCTTATTAAACTAGTATTCTTCTCATTCGTCATGACAATTATATGATATAATGTATTAACAATACGTTAAATAATTATGAACAAGGAAAGTGCCGTTTGAGGTTGAAATTATTTTGTAATTTTATTTTAACAGAGAGAATTAATAAAGTATATATCTATAACATGACAGAGTACATGTGCATTCTTTCTTTTGGGCCTGTCAGTCACCCTATCTAGCCCTACCTTACTGTGTTCTTTCTGTTAATAATAACATGTATGATAATAATGAATCATATGTTGGTAGGACCTGGCCTCACATCCATCTGCTGCATAATGAGAACAGCTCCATGGACGGCAACGTGACAGCACGCCTTTGATAGCGTAAGTTACAAAGCTAACTATGGTTCTGTGGATTCCTGGATGACTGCCAGTGGCAGTAAACAAAGTGGATGTCTCCTCGTGCTCCGCGCAGGTCGATGCCTGCGTGATGTGTAGGCTATAAATACCACATGGTAGCCTACACCCGGCCTCTTCAGAATCTTCTTGCACCGAGAAGTTCTGAGTGACCGGTGTGACTGGCAGACATCCAGGAATTCACAGAACCAAAAGTTTCGTAAATTACGTTCTGTTTCATTTCTTCCTTACTGCCAGTGGCAGTAAACAACATACCAGAAATGTCACTATACCCACCTACTGGTCAACTGTAGAAGCCAACGGCAGGATAGCAGACACCAACTTGGACCCAGAAGCCACATTAAGGGGATAGAATCTTAAGTATGTGCAAGGCGTTGTCCAGGATGCCGCCGCACAGACCTCCGATAGCGGCACACCCCCCATTGCTGCCCAGGATGTCAAGCCGTGGTAGAATGACAAGGTGACCTCTGAAGGGGCAGGTTTACCTGCTACGTCATAAGCCTGTTTGATTGTCTCAACAATCCAGTGGGAGAGCCTTTGTTTAGACAATGCATGCCCCTTCTTTTTCCCGCCGTAGCAGACGAACAGCTGCTCTGTGCGCCTAAAGCTCTGCGTTGCCTCAATGTACAGCTGCAACGCCCAGAATGGACACAACAAATTGGCTCTCTCCTCCCGTTGGGATCTAAATGGGGTAGGATGGTATGCCTCCAGCTTTATGGCCCGATTGATATGGCTGGGGGATAAAACTTTTGGTAGGAAGGAAATATTTGGCCACAGTGTCACCCCAGAGCCGACCGCCTTCCATCAAAGTCATGTAGAACTGATAGACAGTGCGTGGAGTTCACTCACAGCCTTGGCTGTCATAAGTGCCAAAAGAAAAGCAGTTTTCATTGATATATTTTTCACAGTCACCCCTGCCATAGGCTCAAAGGGTGACTTGCCCAAGGCCTGCAGGACCAGTGGCAGGTCCCATGCTGCAGCCTGCTTCACCCTGGGAGGGCATATTCTCCTGGCACCATGCAGAAAATGTGCCACCCAGTATTGTACCCCAACTGGCCTGCCATCAATGTGGCCATGGTTGACAGCCCAGCCCACATCAAAAAGATACTGTAATACGCAGTATTAGTATATCCTGCAAAGGGCAGGAGACTGGGTCTAGCACCCCATCCCTGCACCATGAGGAAAATGCCACCCAACAGTCCCCATACACCAACCTTGTGGAAGGAGCTCTCATACTCTGCAAGGTCTCTCAAATTGAGGGCTCAATATCAGTCAAAAGTGACCGATCCCTCTCAATGAACACACCCAGAGTTGAAGGAGGCTCGGAGACAGATGCCAAACCTTCCCATCCAATTGGGACAGGAGGTCCCTCCTCAAGGGGAGCTGCCAAGGATCTCTGTCCAACAGCCTAAAGAGTGTGTAGAACCATATACTCACTGGCCACTTGGGGGCCACTAGGGAGACCCTGTGATCCGAAAATCTCACCCTGTGAAGTGTGAGCATTATCAGGGGGATCGGAGGGAATGCATAAAGGAGATCCCTCGGCCAGGTATTGGCAAGAGCATCTACCCCCAGAGGGGCACTAGCCTCCATCAAGGAGAACCACAGAGGACGGTGGGTTGTGTGTTCTGAGGCGAACAGATTTACCTGGGCCTCCCCGTACCAATCCCAAAACATCTGCACTACCTGAAGGTGCAATATCCACTCCCCAGGGGGCAGCCTCTGGCGTGAGAGGTAATCAGCCACAGAGTTATGTTTGCCCAGGAGGTGCAGGAGGCCAACCAAGGATGAACCCATATCCACAGTCTCTGGGCCTCCCTCAGGGATTCCAGTGACCTGGTCCCCCCTTGATGGTTGACATGGTTGTCTGTGCGAACAAGCACATGCTTCCCCTTGAGAAAGGGCAAGAAGTGCTTCAGTGCAAAGTAGTTCTAGGACATTGATGTGCTGCCCTCTCCACTGAGGGCACCAAACTCACTGGACTGACCTTTTCTGCCATACTGCCCCCCAAACATGGGGTGAGGCGTCCATTGTTACCACCTCTCGCCTCACTGGGACCGAGCCGAGGAACACCATGCAATAGTGCCGTCCCACCACCAGTGGAGATGGACAAGACACCTGTGAGTCACCCTGATCTTGACCCCCTTGTGTCGACGAGGGTCCATGTGGAGAGGGCAGAGGGCGTAGATGCAGCAGCCCCAAAGGTGTGATTGCTGAGGCCGCTGCTAACATTCCCAGCAGCCTGAGCCATGTCTGGACGGTCAAACTTTGCCCGAGGGGGCGCAAATAAGCCAGTCGTCGAGATAAGGGAGAATCTTTACCCCCGTCAGGCATAGTGACATTAAGGCTGCCTCATGCATCTTGTAAAAACATGAGGAGCCAGGTACAGGCCGAATGGAAGGACAGCAAACTGGTAGGCTTGGCCTTGAAAGGCGAAGCAGAGAATTTTCCTGTGCTCTGGGTTAATAGGAATGTGAAAGTAAGCGTCTTTGAGGTCTATGGTGGTGAACCACTCTCTTGGAATAATAGTCTGAAGGACGTCAACTGTGCAAAGCATCTGAAATGATGCCTATTCAATCTCCTTCGGTCTAGTATAGGCCTGAGAGAGTTGTCTTTCTTCAGGACCAATAAATATGTTGAGTAAAGCCCATCGCTCTGTGTATGTGGTTGAACCACTGTAACGGCCCTTTTGCCCAAGAGTTTGGCTATCTCCTGGGACAAACACATGATGGTGGCCGGCCGCGGAACTGCTCTCTGTAACCCTGGGACATTGTTTTCAAAACCCATGTATCTTGGAATTGGGCTGCCCAGTAGTCCAGGTGCTGCAGTGAAAATCTGCTCACCACCGGCCCAAGGCCCTCAGGGTGCGCCCCGAGGGTCCTTTGAGGGCCTGGTGTGGGGGGGCGCTGGTTGTACCCCTGCCCCCGCTGAGGCCGGCAAGGTGGAGGCTGCTCCATTCTCAGCTGATGCTAGTCTGTCAGCATGTCTGTCTACAGTCGTCAGACATAGGCGCCTATGCAAGCCACACCTGACATCGTGTCACAACGAGGGTGGACATCAAGCTACCTTCCTGTGGCCTGCCTCTGTGCTTCTCCCGCTGCTTGTGG
This sequence comes from Coryphaenoides rupestris, assembly GCA_002895965.2. Taxonomy (NCBI): domain Eukaryota; kingdom Metazoa; phylum Chordata; class Actinopteri; order Gadiformes; family Macrouridae; genus Coryphaenoides; species Coryphaenoides rupestris. The sequence goes on along the minus strand of PIJE02001028.1, from coordinate 140,221 downwards.
GAAACAGAGCTTTTGTGAGTGACCCCAGAGGATGGAATGTCATTCCCAAACAGGAGGCCTTCCACCTGACACAGCCTTTCCTCTATCACCGAGAGTGGCAAAATGCCGCAATTAATGCATGGGTCTGACAGAGCTTCCCTAAGGTGACCCACACCCAGACACTTGGGGCATAGCTCATGGCCATCCTCGACCGGAAGCTCAGCTCCACAAGAGGCACATGCCAGCATTGTCACCCAAAAGATTAGGGTCAGGCTAGGAAATCTGAGTGAGAACTGTGACCAGGCCACAGGATGCGAATCAGAACCTCTAGCAGACGTATCACACAATCGCAACCCGACAAATGGATAGCCGTGCTGTTAGCCTGCTCCGTGTGTGTAGCCAGGTAATCCAAGCAAGAGGAGACACCAGAGGAGAGCTAGGTAATCCAGCGACAACTGTAGCTAGCCACAGAATGGTCTGGAACCACCTCCAGCAATATCCGCAGCTAGATTCAAGATTCAAGAAGTTTACTGGTCACATACAGTGAAATGGAAAAGTGCTGATGCTCAGCGGAATGTGCAACATAACAATACAAATATCACAAAGCTAGCTACTTACCAAGCTAGGCTAGGACTATGAGACGAGGCCTGGGTAAGCCAGCGAGGACTGTGGCTAGCCACAGAACACGCCTGGGACTTCCAGCAATATCTCCGCAGCTAGCTAACAATCTACTCTGTAGACCCAAACTAGCTGCCGCTAACCACTTACCAAGCTAGGTTAGGAGCTGTGGACTGACCACTGTACGCGACCGGGACGTCTAGCATTTGGAGGCACCAACACAAAAAAACTGTTGAAGACAGTCAGTGTAGCTGGTGAGGGAGCCAGCACAAGACAGGGATGCTCGAAAACCCTAGGAAAGAGAGGTAGGATCTCTTGACAACCACAGCCTTAGAGGGCAATACATGTTTACATTCCTCCCGCGATTAATGCGTCGCGGGCTGCTGACGTCATCAGAAAAGATACAGAAGAAAGCTTGAGAGGAAGCTCCAACAGAAGAACCTCAGGGAGGTGTGGAGTGGCATGAGAACCATCACTGGCCATGGAGCAAATACCATCCAGGGGAGGGAGGGAAACCTGGATGAGGCCAAAGAGTTAAACCTGTTCTTTAACAGGTTTGATGATGTGGCTCCTCTCCACCCTCCCCCCAGCTCCTCCTGTGACGCTCTCCCCTCTCCCGTCATCTTCCACGCTGTTCTGTGCTGGGGCAGCAGGGTGAAGGCAGCCGATGCCAACAGACTCAATAAGCTCATCAGGAAAGCGGTTTCTGTCCTGGGAGTGGAATTGGAGTCTTTGGTAGAGGTCTCGGAGAGGAGGATGCTGAGTAAACTACTCAGTATTATGGACAACGCCTCCCATCCCCTGCACGCCACACTGGAGTCATACCAGAGCACCTTCAGCCGTAGACTGAGATTACCGAGGTGCACCACAGAACGCCACAGGAGGTCCTTTCTGCCTGTGGCCATCAAACTCTATAACTCCTGCCTATAACTCCCCCCTACAAGACAATGAACACAGCAATATAATGTGTAATATTACCTCTCAACATCATGTATATATATTAATATTACTGTCCAACATCATGTGCTATACTCTATCATGTGCTATATTATTATTATTATCATGCTGTCTGTAATATGATCTATAACACTCTCATTCCCTCTCATCATCATGTGCAATATTCTTAATGATCATGTCCAATAATATTTCACTTCAATTATCCCAAATAGTTTTCGCTGTCGGAATATCTATCTTACCTACATATTTGTATATTTTAATATTTTAATCCGTTAGTTTATTTTTAGCATTCTGTTGTTTTCCATATTGTTTTATTGTCCTGTATTGCTATGTAATCTGGCACAAGAATTTCCTTAGGGATAAATAAAGTTCTATTCTATTCTATTCTTCTATTCTGGGTTCAAATCCTGTGGAAAGACTTCTCTTATGTCTAAGTCCCGTGAACTGTAGGTTAGCACTCTGGAGACTCAGGTTTGAGGCAGCGCACATACGGCCACCAAGAAAAGAATGCCAGCAGAACCCCCCTCAGAGGGGCTGGCTGGGGGGGGGGTGTTACACCTAAAGGGCTCTTGCTGACAACTGAGAGCTTGTGACTTTTTTTTAAAGCATGAATCATTAAAGTGACTTATCTTACTTGACTTTCTTATAGTTGGTTTCTTTGTAGTTGTGTTTCCCCCCCCCAAAAGAATGTTATCCCTGTTAATTAATTGTATTAATTTACCCCCTCCCCTAGGCAAATAAAACACTTGAGCATAATGACAAGTTTCCAGCGAATATGAGAATTAATTAACAGGGACAAATTTGGGGGGGGGGGGAGAAACTACTAAAATAAAGTCACTTTAATGATTCATAGAAAAAAAAAGCAAAGTCACAAGCTCTCGGTTGTCAGCAAGAGCCCATCCATCCATCCATCCATTTTCGTCCGCTTATCCGGGGCCGGGTTGGGGTGGCAGCCGGCTAAGCAGGGCCCCCCAGGCTTCCTTCTCCCCAGCCACACTCTCTAGTTCCTCCTGGGGGGTCCCGAGGCGTTCCCAGGCCAGACGAGATATAATCCCTCCAGTGGGTTCTGGGTCTGCCCCGGGGTCTCCTCCCAGTTGGACGTGCCCGGAAAACCTCCAAAGGGAGGCACCCGGGGGGCATGCTAATCAGATGCCCGAACCACCTCAGCTGACTCCTTTCGATGCGGAGGAGCAGCGGCTCTACTCCGAGCTCCCTCCGGATGTCTGAGCTCCTCACCCTATCTCTAAGGCTGAGCCCAGCCACCCTGCGGAGGAAACTCATTTCAACCGCTTGTATCCGCGATCTCATTCTTTCGGTCACTACCCAAAGCTCGTGACCATAGGTGAGGGTTGGAACGTAGATGGACCAGTAAATCGAGAGCTTCGCCTTCCGGCTCAGCTCCCTCTTCACCACAACGGACCGGTACAGCGCCCGCATCACTGCAGACGCTGCACCAATCCGTCTGTCCATCTCCCGCTCCATTTTGCCCTCACTCGTGAACAAGACCCCGAGATACTTGAAGTACTTCGCTTGAGGCAGCAACTCACTCCCAACCCGGAGGGAACACTCCACCGTTTTCCGGCAGAGAACCATGGCCTCAGACTTGGAGGTGCTGACTCTCATCCCGACCGCTTCACACTCGGCTGCAAACCGCCCCAGTGCATGCTGGAGGTCACGGTCTGATGTAGCCAACAGAACCACATCATCTGCAAAGAGCAGAGATGCAATTCTGAGGTCCCCAAACCGGACACTCTCATCCACATCCACACCTGGCGCCTTGCCACTGAAGAGCTTTTTGACTACTTCAGTGACCTCTACCAAGGATATGGGTGAGGCTTGCCTCGAGTCTTCAGACTCTTCCACAGAGGACGTACTGGTCGGGTTCAGGAGCTCCTCAAAGTGTTCTTTCCACCGCCCGACAATATCCTCAGTTTGGGTCAGCAGTTCTCCTCCGCGACTGAGCACAGCCTGAGCCAAGCCCTGCTTTCCCATCCTGAGTCGCCGGACAGTTTGCCAGAACTTCCTTGAGGCCAACCGAAAGTCCTGTTCCATGGCCTCCCCGAACTCCTCCCACACCCGGGTTTTTGTTTCAGCGACCGCTGAAGCGGTTTGGCCTCCCGGTACCCGTCTGCTGTTTCAGGAGACCCCTGGGCCAACCAGGCACGAAAGGCCTCCTTCTTCAGCCTGACGGCTTCCTTCACTGCTGGTGTCCACCAACGGGTTCTTGGGTTGCCGCCACGACAGGCACCGGCAGCCTTTTGACCACAGCTCCGAGCTGCAGCCTCTACAATGGAGGCTCTGAACATGGCCCACTCAGGTTCCATGTCCCCAACCTCCCCCGGGATGCACAAGAAGTTCTTCCGGAGGTGGGAGTTAAAGACCTTATGGACAGGGGCTTCCACCAGACGTTCCCAGTTCACCCTCACTACACGTTTGGGTTTACCAGGTCTGTCTGGCAGCCTCCCGCGCCATCTGATCCAACTCACCACCAGGTGGTGGAGCTTTGCTCCTCTCTTCACCCGAGTGTCCAAAACATGCGGCAGCAGATCTGCTGATACGATTACAAAGTCGATCAGCGCCATTTGGCCTAAGGTGGTCCGGTACCAGGTACACTTGTGGACCACCCTATGTTTGAACATGGTGTTTGTAATGGCCAGTCCATGACTAGCACAGAAGTCCAATAACAAAACACCACTCTGGTTCAGATCGGGCAGGCCGTCCCCGGATGGAACCCTTTCCAGGATGCCACCCAAGGACTCCAAGAAGGCCGGATACTCTGAGCTGCTTTTTGGTGCGTAGGCACACACAACAGTCAGAGCCTTCCTCCCAGCGACTTGCAGTCGCATGGAGGCAACCCTCTCATTCACCGGGAGAACCCCCACACCCGCCTGGCGCCTCACACCCAGGGTAACTCCGGAAAAGTAGAGGGTCCATCCCCTCTCCAGGAGTTTGGTTCCAGACCCGGTGCTGTGCGTGGAGGTGAGCCCAACCATATCTAGTTGGTACCGCTCCACCTCCCGCACCAGCTCAGGCTCCTTCCCCGCCAGTGAGGTGACGTTCCACTTCCCTAGAACCAGTCGGCGATGCCAGGGATCTGCACGCCAAGGACCCCGCTTTTGCCTACCGCCCGGTATACAACGCACCCGACCCCAATGACTCTCCCTGCAGGTGGTGAGCCCACAGGGAGGTGACTCCATGTTGTCTTTTCGGGTTTGGCCCGGCCGGACCCCATGGATCCAGGCCCGGCCACCAGACGCTCGCTGGCGAGCTCCCCTCCCAGGTCTGGCTCCAGAAGGGTGCCCCGGTTTCCCTTGTCCGGGCGAGGTGATCTTTCAGGGAGTCTCTTCATGGGGTCTTTGAATCTTAGTCTGGCCCCTCCCCTGGGACCACTTTGCCTTGGGAGACCCTACCAGGGGCTAATGCCCCAGACAACACAGCTCCCAGGGTCACCCAAACCCCCCCACCACGATAAGGTGGCGATTCTTTGGGGGGGCAGCAAGAGCCCTTTAGGTATAACACCCCTCGGGGGGGGGGGGGGGGGGGGTAACCCAGGACTGCAGAGCTGAAGGTAAGAACGCTCTCCGCTGTGCCACGAGACACCACACTATGAAGTTGTTAAGTTGAGTCCTATTATAGGACTGTTGTTAATGTAAATGCCCGACGGGCCGGATTAAACAACGCAATGGGCGGTATGTGGCCTGCGGGCCGTAGTTTGCCCACCTCTGATTTAACCACTTCATAATTCATATTTTGTACTTTATTTTATCTTAAAGTTGCACAGGGCATTTGAGCCACTTGTTTTACTATTTTTGTCTACCTCGAAAAACATGTGAGATGTTTGCTGCCCAGCTTTCAGTTTTATTAACATTTAAATAATTTGAAAGGTGTGTTTTATTGAGGCTAATGAAGCATGTTTGCAGTGTTTAATATTAACTTTTTTTTGTTAATAAACTGTTCTAAAGTTTAACTAATGAACCCTCTGGTGTCTTCTTCATTTGTCATAATCAGGATACTCTTCAAACTGGCAGCATTATCAAATTCTATATTGTTATAAAATAATCTGAAAAAAATCAGAAATCGATCAATATGGGAAATAAAATTGTGATTATATTTTTTGCCAGATCGCCCAGTCCTACCCAGAACCCTTCAGCTGCCATATGGGTCGAGATGGGTCAAACACCCATCCACCATTTACCCCGAGTTTCCCGCCAGCAATCAATAAAATACCGTCTTATCTCATCTAACCACGAGACTATCTGGCTCCTTATATTACATTACATTACCCATGATGCCTCATTGTTGATAAGGCACAGCAATATTGTCCCATCGTGAACCGCCATTGATCGTCACCTGATCCGTGGTTCAGAGGGTGGGGGCGGTGGGTATTTCCTCCCCACATTACAGCGGTACTGGGGAGGGTGGGACAGGTCGCTGTACTGCTGGAGGCTACCGGGAGCTGGCTGACTCCGGGTCGGTTTCCGGAGGTTTGCTGTCAGATTCACAGCGGAAAGGATTTTATGAATCACAGCCACACACGGTGCAGCCACCGCAGGATGCTGTGGGACGATAAACAGCTTATCTTTGGAAAGACAACATTACACTAAGAATGGACTTTTCTCCCCATTGATATGAGGTACCTATTCAGCAAAAGCCCTGCAAAACAACGGCACAAATGTGTGACTGTCTAATCGCCTTAAGATCCCTCTGAAACAGAAATGTTACTCGGATTATAGAATTAAAATACTATGAATCACCAATAACACCTTTGGGAGTCTTTATGGGTAAAGCAGCACCGATATTCCCACCATGAAAGCCTGAAGAATCAAATTACAATCTCATCCTCACGTCGGCCATTCATGGTCTCGCCCTAATATCCTGCTTCACACGTAAACACGTCTCCTCACAGCGCCTGTAAACTTGTTACTGGTGGAGTTATTTGGTGCACAAATAAATTGAATCTTACAAAACCACCGGAAGCATGCAATTGTAGGAATTGTAGGTTGCAGATATTTCCTCTGCAGCCGTGGCTCCAACTAAATCTAACGTGAATCTAAGTTAGACTTAGTCTTAGTTACATTTACATTTACATTTAGGGCATTTGGCAGATGCTTTTATCCAAAGCGACTTACAAAGAGTACATTTGTTGAAGGAGAGGCAGCAATATATCACTGTGGTACCTGAAGATAAGAATAGAGCTGTTTTCCAGCATTGCATATTTACGAGACGAATAGAACGAGTTTCATAATTGCCAAGTTGCCTGCATAAGTAGCTGGGCAGGCGTGCAATTCTAAGCATGATACAACATCTTGAGAACGAACAACAATGCTAAGTGTCATTAATAAGTGTTAAGACATATAAACACGGCAGGTTAGTGGCTAGGGGGGGGTTATGTAGAGTCCCAGGTGAACTCTGAAAGGTGGGTCTTGAGTCTCTTGTTAAGGAGGGGGTTATGTAGAGTCCAGGTGAACTCTGAACAGGTGGGCTCTTGAGCTCTCTTGTTTAAGGAGGGGGCGGGTTTATGTAGAAGTCCAGGTGAACTCTGAACAGGGTGGTCTTGAGTCTGCTTGCGGAAGCTGGCGAGCGACTCGGCCGTCCTGACGTGAGCCGGGAGCTCATTCCACCACTGAGGAGACAGAACCGTGAAGAGTTGGGACTTGGAAGAGCGATGTTTGGCTGTTTTTTAGTGAAGGTGGTGGCCAGGTCGTTTGGCAGAAGGAGTCCTCTGAAGGAGTTCTCTCTGTGTTTGTGTTGTGTTTGTGTCTGTGTCTCTGTCTGTGTGTGTGTGTGTGTGTGTGTGTGTGTGTGTGTGTGTGTGTGTGTGTGGTGTGTGTGTGGTGTGTGCGACACTCCGAGGTCTCCCTTGCTTTAAGTGTTGCAGTAACCCTGTGCTCTTAAGTACAGGGCCCACACACCGCAACCTTACTTAAACCTGAGTGGCAGACAGACTCTTCAGAGGTGCCTCTCGGTGTCTGGGGTTATCAGCCGTCTGTAGAAGCAGATAAGGGAGATTAAGGTGCCGAAGGAAATGTTATGTACTGCGGCCATCACCCTCTCTCACACCCCAAGTGACTCCTCTCAATACGGGTCCACCAATCACCCTGTAAATGTTTTCCATATCGGCATTTGACTCACAGGGACATTTAACTCTTCCCCCTAAATGCCCATCCTGAATATTTTAGAGTCTTCCTCTCCTTTCCTTTCCTTTAAACTCTTATAGATTTTCTTATGCTTGCGGTGACATTTGCTATCCAAGAGGAAAAAAACAGGTCGATAATGTCAGTTGTGGGAGGTCTTTCTCCGCCTGACTTTTCATCTCTGTCCACCAACTGCCCTGCGTTGTGGATCCTAGCAACCTCAGTTATACTAAAGACCATTTGACTATCATCATTGTGTGTGTGTGTGTGTGTGTGTGTGTGTGTGTGTGTGTGTGTGTGTGTGTGTGTGTGTGTGTGTGTGTGTGTGTGTGTGTGTGTGTGTGTGTGTGTGTGTGTGTGTGTGTGTGTGTGTGTGTGTGTGTGTGTGTGTGTGAAAATGAGCCGGACAGATTTCCGAGTTTGGGAGGACAGCTGTCGAGCATCACCTGTCAGTCAGCGGTCCGGAGCGACGGCTTGTACACCTGTCAGAGGTGCTGTTGTCATAACAATTGACCTACTTTTTTCACGAGCTCCGCTGTCGCCAGGAGACGGTTGCTATGACGACAGAATTTCTCATCCACTCAATCTCTCCCTCGCTCTCTCTCTCTGTCTCTCTCTCTCTCTGTCTCTCTCTCTCTCTCTGTCTCTGTCTCTCTCTCTGTCTTTCTCTGTCTCTCTCTCTCTCTCTCTTTCTCTCTCTATCTCTCTGTTTCTGTCTCTCTCTCTGTCTTTCTTTCTCTCTCTCTGTGTGTGTGTCTCTCTCTCTCTCTCTCTCTCTCTCTGTCTTTTGTCGCCCTAATGTCTTTTTCATTATTTTATTCTGTGAGTCAGAATGTTTGTGGAGGTAAGTGAGTTTGTGCGTGTGTGTGTGTGTGTGTGTGTGTGTGTGTGTGTGTGTGTGTGTGTGTGTTCTGCTGTACTGCACCGACCATGGTCATAAAAGTTGGCCTCTCTGACCTAGTGGCACTGGTTACAAACGCACACAAAAACATTCTCACGTGCACAGACACATGCACGCACACACACACACACACACTGCCCCCCCATTCCGTCAGCAGAAGGATGTCTTTGAACCCATCACCATGACAGAGGTCTGCTTTTATATGTTTGTATCCAGTAGCATGTGTGTGCGTGTGTGTGTGTGTGTGTGTGTGTGTGTGCCTGTGATTTACATAATGCTGTATTGATCTGCTCAGTGTGTGTGTGTGTGTGTGTGTGTGTGTGTGTGTGTGTGTTTGTTTGGTCATTTGCACATATCTCACTCTTCACAGGTCGTGGAGGTGGAGTGGGGGGGAAAAAGTGAAGTTGCCGTGGTAACAGTCAAGTGGTGGCAGAAAGGAAGAGAACTGGGCCAAACTGTACCCTCGACACCCTGCTCACACACACACACACACGCACACATGCACACACACGCACACACACACGCACACACACACGCACACATACACACACACTCTCCCTGTCTGTGGTCTGGCTGACAGGATGTAGGCTGTGGGGTAGAGCCTGCCATTGGCCGACTATTTAAGACGTAATTCTCCTCTCTCTCCGCTATCCGTGTGTTACCATCATCAAAGTCGCCATCAATACATAAAACAACCTCCGAGCTGGCAACCCACCCGTTGAAAACCTACACACTGAAAACATCTCAAAGCAGCCATCACCACATGCCTAGTTAGCTCCGACACGTCAGTACCTTCCACCCGCTTGGTCTACAAAATCAATGCTGCAGTAAACAGGTAAACAGTAAACCTCCTCTTTCCTTGGATTGGAGGTTTTACAATTTTATGTGGCGGTGTTCACTTTTGCAGGGATTTTGCCATTTTAATGCAAGGTCTGGCCTTGCACCCCCCCTGCCCTCGACACTATTTAATTGTGATTGGTTAAATGAAACACAACCAAGACAGAGGGTTTTTATTTTTTTATTTTTTTATTTTTGTATCCCTATCCCAGAATGATAATGGGTTCAGCCAGACCTTTCTCTAGAGCACAGTGTGGAGATACAGTAGCTCTGGCTATGAGAGACTGATCTGTCTCTGGGCCCAGTCCAGTCCAATGGTTCCGCCCAGTAGGTTCACAGTGATGCAACCCATTATCCCCGTGACATTGGGGCAATCTCTCAGCCCTCAGCCAATCAAAGTGCTCCCTCACATTCACTGCAAAAACGGAGGGGAACTTTCTTTCTTTTTCTCAACGCATACATGCTTGAAACACTAAAAGACGGCTTATGGCTTTTCTGCAGAAATGAATTACTTCCTTTGAGCCTGTTAGACTCCTGATTGGATCAATGATGCACACACAGATGCACGCACGCGCACACACAGATGCACGCACGCACACACACACACTAACCAATATTGCAGCTGTAAGCTTCCATTAGCACAACTAGATAGAATGATCAATGTATCTTTCCTGGGATGATTAATTGTCAGGGAGTGCGTGTGTGTGTGTGTGTGTGTGTGTGTGTGTGTGTGTGTGTGTGTGTGTGTGTGTGTGTGTGTGTGTGTGTGTGTGTGTGTGTGTGTGTGTGTGTGTGTGTGTGTGTGTGTGTGTGTGTGTGTGTGTGTGTCTTTAGCATAGAATGCAACAGCACGCTCTAATAGCTGCTCTCCATCATGCAAATTTTCAAGCCGGGCTCCACTTTCACGCGACACAACCCGTCGGGTTGGTGGTCTGCTCTAGGTGACTGGGAACATGCAGACAACTAATCCATTATCCTCGCCTTCCAAAAACTCGCCAAACCTCCTGGTGCGTTACCCTTTTCTTCCTCTTGACCACAAATCCCATTGTTCTTGAACTCAAATCTCATTGCCTGTGGCCAGCAGAGATCTCAGAATCTTGAGACCCCCCACATTACATGACTTCTGGTTAGAAAGCATTAGGTCAGACCTAGTCTCAGCTAATGCTTTCTTAGTATGTGATAATTGATCTTCCAGCCTTCACGTCATTTATAAATGCTTCTTAAAAGAGCAAAGCGCTCATTTCATTTCCTGGCTCATAAATTGACTGACTGACTGACTGACTGACTTTATCTGTGTTCACACTTTCACAAGTTTGCCACAAGTTTGTCTCTGTGGTGCGTTGGAGAGACCTGCTGGTTATCAGCTCTGGAGACACTGGTTCTGGGTTCTCCATCCAAGCCTCACATATTGATGAGATTCCGGAAAGCAGTGTCATGAGATTTGGAATGGCAATTATAACCTCAGCTAATAGCGCTGTTGGGTTCAACAGTTCTCCATGGAGACCAACATAATGATGTATTTTTGGAAACATGCCAATGTCATGTGAATTGTCACATCAGGTCAATTATAAACCCGGACCGGGGATTGGTAAGCAGCATCTCAGTGGCGCAGCTGAAAGGGGTGTGGGTCAGTTCTCGAGAGACATGAGTTCAGAGGACTTGTAGCTGTGAGGAAATGTAACAATGTCATCTGAATATTGAATGCTGAAAAGTGGATGGGGGAGGGTGGATGGGTGAGTGGGTGAGTGGGTGAGGATGAACAAGTAGACGAGGGATGTTGGATGGATTGGTGAATAAATGAATAAATGAAAAATGACATAATTCAACCCATATTCATCCACTCACACACCCATCCATCCAATATTTCACCCACCCATCCATCCATCCATCCATCGTACTATTTCACTTACCCAGCCAAACTCATTCGCTCACTCACTCCACCATAGCTCCTTCACTCAGCCATCCACCTCACTCATCCCAGGCTGGATTGATCAATTCAGGTACTGAGGAAGCATTAGTAAATCCTTTTGCATGACAAAATATTTTGAGACTTTGGAGTTTGGAGTATTGTTAATGTTGGAATTGTACTTGAGGCATTTCCAGTCCTAACATGCCATGTATAAATGCCTCGTAAGTTATTACATAGAAAGTCCTCACTTGATAATCATTTATAAATGCTTAGTAGGGAATAGATAATCATCATTTTAGATAAGCTCAGACAAAATTCTGAACTAATGCTTTCTAACTACCTGAAATCATCATGCTTTGTGCCATTATTAAGTGTTTATAAAGCATAATTAACACATTGTAGATAGTTTGTAGATCACAAATGTACACTTTATAAATTATGGTATATAAACCATTCTCATTATCATATTATTTATTTATTACAGGTTATGAATCGCTTACTAATGGTAATTCATGAAGGAACAATGCTTTACACAAGATTCACTGTTTGCGACAACTTTATTACGTTATTACATGGTCCAACATCCTGGCCATTAAAACATTAACACATCCAGGCTGCATGAGAAGAACTACTTATTTACCAGCTAATAATGATAATGCTTTATAATGATAATGCTTTATAATGATAATGCTTTATATGCATACAGAGCCACAACAGGAAGGTGTTCCATTTGTGATAGCTTAGCCACATAAACAACAGTCTTATTAGATTGGCTACGGAGCTCATAAATAAATCTATGTCTTGCCGATGCCAACTCTACAAGATGCACACAAGGATAAAGCTAATGCAGAGCTAATCGTTTTAGACATTTTGTCGAGTGGATATACATACACAGAATACACCGCATATACATGCATGTGTATGTTTGTGTGCTTGCGTGTGTGCGATTGTACACGTGCGTGTGTGTGTGTGTGTGTGTGATTCCCGGCTATTGAGTAGAGTTTTTACAGATGGAGTCTGCGAGATCCAGGCATACCCTTGTTACCGTTGCCATAGAAACAGACAAATACAACATAAGCTCCAGGGTCGCCCACGATCCCCACAAGGTGCACACATGGGGGAGACATGTGGACGGGAACGCATGCATGCTATGTATCGAGGTAGACAACAACAGAGAGAGAGAGAGAGAGAGAGAGAGAGAGAGAGAGAGAGAGAGAGAGAGAGAGAGAGAGAGAGAGAGAGAGAGAGAGAGAGACAGACAAACAGACAGACAGACAGAGAGAGAGACAGAGACAGAGAGAGAGAGGTATACAGGCTAGTAATTGAGCCATTTTGTGTCATTTGGGTGGAGAAGTGACGGAGAACGAGAGGCTGTGCAATTTAATGATGCCACAGGAGAGTTGTGCTTCGTTCTCTCTCATGTTGTCCACATTTGACACGCCGCCTGTCACCATACATCACAACACACTAACCACAGACTCATTTCCATAGCACTCAGGAGCATTCTGCAGCATTCCGACTCAATGCATTGCCATCTTCCTCTCAGTCGCTTTGTCTGTCTTTCTATTTCTTTCTCTCTCCATCTCCCTCTTTCTCGCTATCTGCACATCTCTATTTCTCTCCATCTTCATCGTCATCTTCATCTCACTTGGTTCTCGTTTTCTCCAATACGAAACCTCTCTTCCCCCCCCCCCCCCCCCCACACACACACACACACACCCTTCACACACACACACACACACACACACACACATTTCCCTCAGTCAATCCCTCCCAGTCAATCGATCTGTCCCTTACTCCCTCCACGTCACATGTCCACGTGGAGCGAGCAGTCCCGTTAGAGTCCCCTGGCTCCTGGATGTTTCTATGGCAACGTGATGCCTGCGGAGAGGGTGGAAACGGAGAGGCTGAGGGCAAGCGAGAGTCAGCCAATGAGAGCCCAGGACACACCTGCTGCACGTCTACGGGGGCCGTCGCCTGTCTGTTCATTGGGCCAAGAGGTGGGAATCTGATGGAAGTCGGAGTCGAGGTTTCCTACGTGTGCTGTTAACTAGGCTTTACTGCATGCGTGTGTGTGTGTGTGTGTGTGTGTGTGTGTGTGTGTGTGTGTGTGTGTGTGTGTGTGTGCAATGCAGACATTACAATTCAGTGCATGTCTGTTTATGCCGGCGTACGCACATGCATACACAAACAATACGTTTCCTGTTCAGGTTAACTAGTGTTGGACATTCCTGCCTGCAACCCAGTTACTCAATGAGCAAGAAGCGAATGGTGGTTTCTATGACAACCGCCTCGTAGCTGTTTATGCAAAAAGAGGGGATTTTCCTGAGACTGAGGAAGGTTTGAGCATGCAGCGCAAAGGGGGAACACACGTTCACGCGAAGACACACACACACACACACATTCGCAATCCCCACACACACACCACACACACACACACACACACTTGTAATCACACACACTCACACAAGCACTCTCACACACCTACACAAGTGTGAATCTTTGAATAGCAATCAACAGCCCTTTCACACAGAAGGTTATTTTTAATGAAGAGACGATTCTGAGAGAAACAGGAAGCAGACACAGTGTGTGACCGGAGGCGGACCGACCTGATGAGAGATAATACCAACAAAAACTATCCACTTATCATGATGCAGATTGGCGGAGTTCTTGCTTTGTTTTGCTTATGAAAGTAGCAGTCTGTGTTTTGGTTTTGAGAGTTTTCCGTTTTTCAGAGGTTCTTTTATTTGTATTTTACTAGAATATATTTATATTATATTTTATATTATTTGTTAAGGCAGTTTAAAAGCAACGCATCTCTTACCTTGACCTGCCTACATGCACATGCACCAGGAGACACCGCTGTCAAGATATCATGTCAGCAAACAACCCACCCAACAGCTTTTGTCCCGTCTTTTACAGATGAGTCCATTCTATGATTAGATTGTCTTCCTGTTCCTGATCAGGGAATCAGCCTTTTATCCTCTCAGGACGGCTTGGGACACTTGATGTAGGATTACAAAACTATAAAAAAAAACTTGCAATTTGCAACTTTATTAACTTAATCTCATGTTGATTTTCTGTCAATGAATGTTCACATACTTGGCCTGGTTCACCTGCCATGGTGTGTATTTCACCATCATGTTATTGTATGACAAACAACGACAACTCAACTAACCGATTAAATGAAGGAACTGGGAAAATTGTTAGTGTGTGTGGAGGTAAGACCCAGGCGCACAGCAATGGAGGAGGCGTAAGTTCAGGTTCAAGGCCAGACGGCGGTTTAATTAAGTAACACAAGGGGGTTGCCACAAAAGGATGCCACAAAGTAATGGAGGCAGGGTGAGGGCTCTGCGGGTTGGCTCGACTCAGCAGGGGGGGTCCGGGATGCTGGAGGGATGAGAAGGAGAAGGAGGATGAGTGATAAAGATCACGGGTAAGGCAAAGGCAAGACAGGGTTGGCACAACAACTGCGTGAAGTTTAGTTGGCGAGAGAAAAAACACTACAAACGCTAGGGTGACAGTAGGCTAAAGGCTATCCGTTACCACCGGTAGTTCATGGTAAGATCTGGTGCTGAGTGGAGTGCAGGCCAGGTTCTTGTACGGTTGACGTTGATTGCAGACAAGGGACAGGTGCGGTGATTGGGGATGACGAGCAGGTGAGCAGAGTTGTGCTTGTGGCAGCGTCATCGCCGCTCCGCCGTTGCGCATGCGCCGACGTGCTGGGAATGTCGGGATCCGAATCAGAGAGGTGAGAGAAGTGGGAGGAGCCTGCCGAGAGGACAGAGGCCGGCGGGGGACGGGGAACGTGAGAGCCGGTGGCCAGAGGGAACTCAGGGGAGCCGGAGCGCCGTATGCCCGGTCCGAGGGAGCACGAAAGGGTGCGTAGCGGGAGGGGAGAGGGCGGACGTGGAGGCGAGGACGGGCGAGCCGTAACAAAAATATTGAATTGTCAACTGAATTTTTGTACTGAACTTTTTACTTTTTACTGTACGTATGAGGTACAATCTCACTAATTGTTGTTTTAGAAGAATACTGCAGGAGTGAATGGGGAGTAAGCATTCCATTGTACTGTCAATAAAGAAATCTTGAATTTTGGTGAGTCAGAGCGATGGACTCATCAAGATACTTACCGTGTTGGGTTTGCTGAACACGGAGGCATCTGGCCATTACTGCTATATATACATTTATAGAGGCTTCCTCCTAAGTAAATTCAATTAAATTCAATTCAATTTTATTTGTATAGCCCTTAATCACAAGACAGTCTCAAAGGGCCAGATTATTATGGGCCAAAAGTGATTTGTGACAAGTAAACAAATGACTAACGATGTAACGAGTGTGTAAAGGGACCAATAGCAGCGCAACACAGGAGACATTTGGTAATGACGTTTAATATAGTGCCTTAGATCTTAGTACAGGGTAACACAACACAGGGACACGGGCCTGGGGACTCCACGGGTCTTGAACAGGGGATGACCGAACGGGAAGAAGGTGAGTCTGGCAGGGTGGGAGAACTCACACACACACACACACACACACACACACACACATCCCTCGTATGGGGGCAGTGGTACCGACAGGGGAGAGGCGGAAGACATCGTTGTTGTGTTAGCGGGTCTGGAACCGGCTGGGGTGTCACCTGGGCAGAGGTACCATGAAGGAGCAGGCGGACAGGGACATTGATACGGGGAACAGGTGCAGGTGATGTGGCTCAGATTGAATGACTGAGTGGGGATCATGACAAACAGTCGTACACATTATCTCTCCTCTCCCGCAGGACCTGGGATATGTAATTAGTCCAGCAGTGTGGTCAAACACACTCAGTGGTCGGATCGCCCTGTACCTCCCTCTCTCTCTTGCTCTCTCTCTCCACTTCTTTACATATCTCTCCCCCTCTCCCTCTCGCTTTCTCTCCTCACATACTTTCTTTTCCTCTGTACTTCTCTCTCTACCTTCCCCTTTCTCTATCCATCTATCCATCCATCCATCCATCCATCCATCCATCCATCCATCCATCCATCTATCTATCTATCTATCTATCTATCTATCTATCTGTCTGTCTGTCTGTCTGTCTGTCTGTCTGTCTGTCTGTCTGTCTGTCTGTCTGTCTGTCTGTCTGTCTGTCTGTCTGTCTATCTATCTATCTATCTATCTATCTATCTATCTATCTATCTATCTATCTATCTATCTATCTATCTGTCTATCTATCTATCTATCTATCTATCTATCTATCTATCTATCTATCGCTGTACCTCTCTCTTCACATCTCTCTATCTGTGTTTCTCTCAGACTTGAGATGATTCCACTTTCTGCTTTGCTTAATGACGTGAAGTGAAGTGATCTTTGACAACTCGTAGCGGCTGCAAGCTGCAGCTGGCCGTGTTTGGCCAGCAGGGGGTGCAGTTTGACGACATCAGCTCCTGCTCAGTAGCCCACGCTGGTGCTGGGCTCTTCAAGCTGCGTGGTCTGGTGTGCAGATCAGAATATAAACGCAAATGGTATCCTCTACATGGAACATTTGACGACTGATTGTGATTGGTTGCCAGGTGTTCAATGCCCACGGCCCACGGCCACTCCAGATTAACCACAGTTACCGTGGCTCCCTTCCCTGCTGAGGTACAGCTGGTGCTTGGCCCATAAGAGCATGAGTGTGTGTCTGTAAAGTGTTCATTCGATTGAAATAGATCTGTGTGTGTGTGAGTCTGTGTGTGTGTGTGTGTGTGTGTGTGTGTGTGTGTGTGTGTGTGTGTGTGTGTGTGTGTGTGTGTGTGTGTGTGTGTGTGAGTCTGTGTGTGTGGGGGTGTGTGTGTGTGTGTGTGTGTGTGAGTCTGTGTATGTGTGTGTGTGTGTGTGTGAGTCTGTGTGTGTGGGGGTGGGTGTGTGTGTGTGTGTGTGTGTGTGTGTGTGTGTGTGTGTGTGTGTGTGTGTGTGGGTATGTGTGTTTGTGCGACCCATGGGCAGAACCCATGGGTGGCTCCGGTTTTGGTCGTGCTACTTCGACAAATTGGCCACTCAAATGTAAACATGAAGTGGTTGTCAAGCCTCTAAATGCCACAAGGTGAGCTAACATGTTGCTATTGATGTGCGTTTGGCACCCGTTTATATCACACTGTGGAAGCTACGGATCCGAGGGTAAAGACAGAGATCTTAATCTATACAAGTCAACCATGACTTGCTCTATAGCTTATACTGACATGATGACCCAGAAACGTGTTTTAGCCTCTGCCTATATACCATTATCATGTTCCGTATATATATATATAAAATGTATTTACTAAGAGCTTGGCTTTCTTACAATAAGCCCAGCGTTGTTACACTTTCTGAAACATGGCTGAATCGTGATATATCTGATGCTGATGTTAAACTTGATGGTTATACTCTGTATAGAGCAGACAGAGCTACTCGTGGTGGGGGTGTAGCCACCTCTATCTCTTCTCACTTATCTTCTGAACTCATTATGCCAAAGGAGAGAGCTGTGCATTTTGAATGCTTATTTGTTAATATTTCGTTTCATGAAAACAAGCGAATAACCATAGGTACATCTATAGACCGCCAAATTCCCCGGTTGAATCAACAAATTGTATCCTTGCTACTATTAATTCTTTAGACCACGCAAATGAGTTGATTTTACTGGGTGACTTCAATCATAATTGGCTGGATCGTTCGTCTTCCCATGAGAAAAATGTATTTAATAGTCTAAACTTTACTCAACTCATTACTGATCCGACTAGGGTGGTTAATAAGTCCAAGTCTCTTCTGGACTGGATCTTGGTTAAACACCCAAATAGAATCTCTCAATCTGGTGTATTACCTGATTGTTTTAGTGATCACTCAATTGTTTTTTGTGTTTGGAAAATAAGACTACCCCGTTTGCCACCTAAAGTTATTAGGATAAGACAGGATAAGCAAAAAATTCAATACAGACGCTTTCATCCAAGATAAGCATTAACTGGTCAAGATTTCAAATGATACCTTATGTTGAAGACGCTTGGAACTTCTTTCACTCTGAGGTTCTTAGGGTCAGAGACAAACATGCACCATGGACATCTGTTAAGGTCAAGGGTCGTCATTTACCTTGGATTGATGGTGATTTGATACATTTATTCAAACAACGAGATAAGGCCTGGGTCAGATACCGTATGACAAAGGACGCTGCTGATTGGTCTGAATATAAGAAATTAAGAAATGGCTGTATAACCAAAACAAGGAATTCAAAATCAAATTACTATAAACATTCTTTATCAGATGACATCAGAAACCCTAAGCAATTCTGGAAGAAACTTAACTCTTTCATTAACAAAACCAACAAAAGTCTTCCAGACAAACTCAGAGTGAACAACAATATTAGGCGTGTTCCGGTATAGGGTACTTTTCCCTCTAGTGAGCTGCTATGGGTGTGGTTTGGAGAGAGGCTCCGCCCAGGATCCGCCCAAATTCACCAGTGAGAGGCCTTTTGAGCGGCTCAGTTAGTCCCTGAAGCAGGGCGAGTACTTTTCTGGGTCGCTCGTAGCTAGTCCGCTGATTGGATACGGTTGAGGCAGGGTATGACGTGGGTAGAACTCGACACAACATATAAACAGCGCTCAATGATTGCGTAAGACAAAACGTGTCGCGGAACTAATGACGTCACATTTGAACTCCGTGGGTCAGCCTCTCGAAGGTCCCTGCAGTGGGTACGGGACGCCAAGGGGAGCTAATGCGTGGGCGTAGCCAAAAACAAAAAAGCCTCTCAACAAAAAGGGGAAAAGTACCCTATATCAGAACACGCCTAATATCTCTGACCCTTTCTCAATGGCCAATGCCCTGAACCAGCACTTTTCCTCAATTTGTTGTTCACAGTCAGCTTTTCTATTCTAGCACAATAAATACTGTGAACAATAACCTATTCTCATTCTCAAACATTTCATCCCTCTGATGTTCAACAGGCTATCTCAGAAATAAAGTCTTCTAATGGTGCTGGCCCTGATGGTCTGGATATTAAGTTTATAAAACTCTCTCCTCACGTCCTAGCATTTCCACTATGTGACTTATTTAATTTATCACTTTCTACCTGCGTCACTCCATTAATGTGGAAATTTGCAAAAGTAATTCCATTACACAAAGGTGGTGACTCACTCGATGTTAACAATTACAGGCCGATTTCCATAATCAGTAATGTAGCAAAGATATTTGAAAAGCTTATTTTTAAGCAACTGTCTAAATATATTATCTCTCCCTCTTGACTCCAAATCAATCTGGATTTCGACCTCATCACTCTACAACAACAGCCCTTACAACATTTACTAAGATAACAACAGGTCTACTGGTGCAAGTTTTATTGACCTCACTAAGGCGTTTGACATGGTCAACCATTATATTCTTCTCGACAAACTTTATGCTATTGGTCTTTCCAAATCAGCTGTCTTTGGTTTAACTCATATCTTCATTACAGACGTCAAAGTGTGTCTGTCAATGCTGCTCTCTCCCAGCCCAGAATAATTGAAACGGGTGTCCCTCAGGGTTCTTCCTTGGGGCCCCTTTTATTTTCCATCTTTATAAATGATCTCCCACAAATATGCTCAGACTGTCAGATTCATCTATATGCAGATGATACAGTTATTTATACATCTAAACACGACATACCTGAAATTCAGTCCTCACTTCAGTCTGATTTCAATCTTATTCAAACATGGTTCTCTTCTAATCTGCTTCTATTGAACAAAAATAAGTCTTATAGCATGCTTTTTGCAACCAAATCTTCACTCCGTAAGCAAAATAATTCTCTTGAGGTTAAATTCCTGGATGGTATACCTCTAGCGAATGTTGAGGAGTTTAAATATCTTGGCCTTTGGCTCGACTCCCAACTCACTTTCAGACCTCATATTGATTCCATAATTAAAAAAATAAACTGCAGCTTAAGAATGTTATATCGCTCAATTAATTGTTTTACAAAACAGATTAGATTACAAATTATTACTCAACTTCTATTGCCTATAATTGATTATGCGGATGTTGTTTATCAGAACACAGCCGAAACCAATCTCAAACCTCTGAATGTGATTTATAATAGTCTCTGCAGATTTGTTTTGAGGTGTCCATTCAGAACTCATCACTGTCATATGTATCAGTCTTTGAATCTTCTTTCACTAAATGCTCGACGCCAGTTTCACTGGTTACAGTTTGTTCACAAATGCATTTTTTCAAACTACCCATCATATCTGAAACAACATTTGATTCCATATCGTTCATCCTATAGCCTAAGAGATACGGACCATCTTTTCTTTTTTGTTCCAAGTATAGCCAAAGAAATTGGGAGGAGAGCCTTTAAATTTAAAGCCCCTTCTACTTGGAATGGCTTACCTGGGTCTCTTAGAGCCATTTCCTCTTTTCACCAGTTTAAGAGGTCTCTTCTTAATCATTTGCATACAAGCTGCAACTGTTTTCCTCATGCTTGATTATTTTTTAATTTTTTTCTGTTTTGTTTTGCGTGTTTATTAGTTTTTTTCCTTTTCTGTGTCTATGTGTACATGAATGACCCTAACTGTAACTGTTTATTGACTAATAACTAATGGTTGGTATGGGGAGGATATGGGTGGTTTTGGTGTGAGGGAGAGCTTTTGTCTGTATGTTTGTAATGTATGTTTTTTTTGTGTGAGGTCCCCTCGAAAACGAGATGCTTCGTCTCAAGGGGTTTCCTCTGAATAAATTGAAATTGAAATATGATAATGAGGTTGAAATAGGTCACAGTAGCTGAGTCAGAGCGAAGGTATTGGACGCCAAGCATGAGCCCTTCCGACATCACTTCCTGCCTTTTCCGGGCGCTCCTGAAGATAACCCCCTCCTTGTCCATTGTCACTGTTGAGTCAGTCACCCATAGGTCACTTCCTGTATACAACACATAGCCCTTCTGTTCGCAGTGAAGTCATGGAAATGATACCTCACCATACACACATACACACATCACACATAGTTAATACACAGTACATGCACTCACATAGCTTCACCACATAACTTATTACAGAACTTATGACTTACATACATGCAGGGTGCCCAGACCCTCCCCAGTGTGGGGAGGGTCTGGGCACCACCGGCCACCACCAACAAGTTTACCCCCGTTTCGCCATCTCTGGGCACCCACCCTGCATGGGCAGCATGCCACGGGAGCCAAGGTACACACAAACAGAATCAAATAAACACAGGAGCTGAAGAAATGTGTTCTGTGAACCTGTAGAGCATATGTGTCAAACTCAAGGCCCACGGGCCGGATCCGGCCCAGCACCTCATTTTATGTGGCCCACGAGAGCTTGCAAAGAATATAATTTGCTTATCGTACAAATCACGGCCGGACTGGCCATTGGGAGAACCGCGATTCTTCATGGTGGCCTGGCCGTCTAATTTCAACAAGTTTGCACATACTGGTACCTAAACTATAATGTCCGTCTAGGGTTGGGTATCGTTTGAATTTTTCCCGTTCCCTTCCGGTTCTGCTTATCCGTACTCCGGGCCGTACACTCCCAGCGCCCGGCCGTACGCTCCCAGCGCCCGGCCGTAAGGTCCCAGCGCCCGGCCGTACGCTCCCAGCGCCCGGCCATACGGTCCCAGCACCCGGCCGTACGGTCCCAGTATAGAAGACAGATCACCATATCAGCCTTTCCCACATTTACTGTCGCTTTCTTTTACAAAGTGAAGGCACACTTTTGATGCGTGATGTAAACAGGTCCTGGCAGATACATTGCTTTAAACATCATGGCCGGTAGCCGCCACGTCCTTGCAGACATATAGTTTCGGTTCCCAACCCTATGTCCGTCACTGGGACTAAATTTCCTAGCCTGAATGATGTTCCCAGTCTGGCCCTAAATTGTACAATGGCTGTACACTTGAATGTCTGCTGCTTTCTGAGGTAGTTACTAAAACCAATCATAATCAAATGCAGGAGCAATTATGTAATATGATAAAGAGTAGATATATTTATATAGTCTTACAGTTACAACCGGCCCTTTGAGGGCAACTATAATGCTGATGTGGCCCGGGATGAAATTGAGTTTGACACCCCTGCTGTAGAGGAATTGAAATGTTTGAAAAATTGAAAGATTTGAAGAACAACTTGGTTGAGGTCCCTGCATATTTGTTGCCAATGGTTGGGAGGAAGAGAACGAACCAGTCGTGGGTTGGCTTCCTCGTGAGTGACAGCCAAGTTGCCATGGTGACCGACACAGGGTGGGGCGTGGTCCAACTATGCCCTCTGCGTTTGACCACGCCCACCGGGGATGGAGGGGAGCACTGAGGCTCTCAGTGTGGCGTACACACACACACACACACACACATATGCACACACCCACACCCACAAACAGTTAAAAAGTCTAAATAGCTGATTATTTTTCCATTTCAGTTGACTTTTGTCATTCTCTATTACCGTCTATTGCTCCATAATGCTCGTATGGTATTTATTATTCCATAATGTGAATACCCAATCAGGGGCAATTATTACTGTGTATGGTGAATACAAACGCAACCACATACAAAAACACACCAATCTACACTCACATTGGTATGATTGCCGTTGAGATTTTGAATAACCAGAGTGAGTTTAGAGAGCACGTCGACGGGGTCATAGATGCGGAAAGCGTGCAGCATGTTCATACAACTCATTCTTTTCAGTCAACCATACATTAATTCATTAAAAAAAATTCTCTCAGTGAAAGCAGGGCTCGCAGTGCTCCGCCAGTTGCCATGCCAACATATAACCTGGGAATTGTTAAACAAACGTTCTCCCCTTTCTATTATTAATCATCCATTGATAATGGTTGCTCCGGGCTTTATTCGTTAGGCCATCTGAGTTGGCTCGTAAATAACTAGTGTGACATTTGTAAGAGTAGTTCCACCGAAGGCTAGCTTGGCCAAGCTTACCGTATATCTCTGTCATCGATTTGCTGTTACATCTGTCCTTCCATGTTCTGTGGATGAAGTAGAGGTTAAAGGTTCATCATATACGTAAAATAAATATTTCCAGTATATATACTGTATATATATATGTATATGTATACACGTTATATCATATAACGTGACTGGGGTTCAGGTCCAAGACACTGAGGTTGTGTGCTGAAGTCTTTCTATCAAGCTCTTGTATGTCTTTCTTTTGTCTTTCTCTCTCTATACGCTGTGAACTGTTTTCTGTTTAGGGCCAGATCAGTTCAGGGCAAACCCGACGAAAAACCATCATGGTTTTAATGTTCATCTCTAAGTCTCCAGGTATCTGAGAAGCAACAGCCAGCAGGACCCCCTGTGGAGTCTGGCCACATCTTGAGCTGGAGTCTGGGTAAACTGGTAGGACTGGACATCCAGCCAAGACACACACACACACACACACACACACACACACACACACACACACACACACACACACACACACACACACACACAAACAAACAAACACAGAGGCGACCACCCCAACAACACACTCATCAGGAATATAGTCTATTAACTATTGCCACAGTTATGGTGTTTGTTTTGTCATGCTCATTTGGATATCCCCAGGAGGTGATGCCTGTGTGTTGTAAGCTGCCAGCTGGCACCAGCCTGAGAGGGAGAGTCCAACTCACTCACCCATGGGTGGGCTTCACCCCACCACCACCCACCCCCCCTCCCCTCACTGCACAAAACAGAGCGACCAGTCAGTCCCTGTCCACGTGTGTACGGGCCGGTGATGTACCGGTGTTGGTGTGTGTAATGCAATCGCAGCGAGGCAAACCCATCAAAAGCGCCACCAGCTCAAGGAACCACCGGCCGATATATATCTCTTGCTGTAATGGATAATCGAATAACAGAGCAGGGAAACCTAGCAGAGCCGGGTAGTGTTGTGGTTTCGCGGTGTTTGACTCCCAGCCGGAAGGTCTTGGGTTCAGACACCTCATCTCGTACGCCTATAAGCCCTAACTGCGCATCGAGGACATGTATAAAACAAATCACGCTTTGGATTAAAATATCAGCAAAATGACTAAATACAAATGTTGTGCCTGTGCTAACATTTAACACAAGTTAATTATGTTCCCTCTTGTTCCAGAGAGGCTGCATGTGCTCTGTGCTGCTGTGCATGGCAGCCTGGGCCTCGGGGTGCCCTGGTGTAGAGGCGGTTGCCGTGGAGACGTCACGTGGGACGAACCAGACACGGCTCATCAGCGTGCAGGTCGCTAAATAGGTGCACGATGGCTAACGCTGACCTGTGATTGCTCCTTCCTCGACGAATGGGCCATCAAGTTAATCCAATTATTCATTTGATCGTGCATGTCTGGGTCTGTATCTCTCTCTCTGTGTGTGTGTGTGTGTGTGTGTGTGTGTGTGTGTGTGTGTGTGTGTGTGTGTGCGGTGAGCGAGCGTGCGTGTGTCCGTGCACCGTAGGTCTCCCCGCCGGTGTGCTTGGTGTCAGATCGTCTTCCCCCCGGGCTGGCATCCGAGGCAGGGCTCTGTTTATTATGATGACTACCTGGCAACGCATTGTGGGACAGTATTTTAGTTTTTTGTCACATTAAGACAGGGTCAGCAATTTCCTGTGGAGGTCTGACATACATGGATGGCTGGTTGGATAGATGGATGATGACTTTTGTCTCGTTTCCACGTTTTTGGTGAATTCCCAGTAGGCATCCTATCTTTGTCAGTGGTGGAGAAGGTCTTCCTAGCTGACTGGCCTGGTGCCCTAAGTGACTCCAACATTACTCCCCCAACATTAACAACACGGGTCAGCATTCGCCCGACTCTTTCAAATACAATCCTGCAACTTCAACAAGAAAACTTGTTACAGCACACCCTACACATATCACTAACAACTTCCATTACCTCATCATGGATGTGTTTTCTCTCTATCTATCCATTTAAACATGAATCATTTACTGTACATCAATTAGTAATGGTAGTAATCATTAGTTTACTGTGATTATTGATGATTATTAAAAATTAATAATCATACATTTGCATTTTTGCTCATTTTAAATCTAGCATATGATTTTGCACTGCAATAAAAGTGTGGTGATAAAAATATATAAATGCACATAAATGCAACTCTTCATAATTAGTTTTTCTGTCGTCTATCGGTCATAACTGAGCTGGCCGGACAGGCGAAGATGTGACCTGATGCAGGACTTGCGCGCCCCCTACCGGCAGCTCAGTGTGCTGCAGTCTGCGTGTGAAGCCTGTACTATGACCTCCTCCACAGTGGTGACTGATAACGTGTTTTTTGTTCATTTTTATATTAATGTTTCTCTCTCTCTTATCTGTCTGCCCCACCCCTGTGCAGGTGTGCATTGTGGGGGTCAGGAAGAGTCTGTTCTCCAGCTGCTCTGCATTCTCCCGTCTGACTCCAATCTCCTCTGGCCGTCCTCTGCCTGCCACCCCTGGGCTCCAATCTGCGTTGTTTCTGCACCCCCCCACCCCACCCCACCCGCTACCCGCCGGCAGTTCACTGCCTGACCATATTAGGGACCTGGTCCTGACCGACCTACATCATGTGACCGGTCTTATACTGTCATGGGCCCCAGGGATATGCTTGTCTCCCTGCGGATGGGTCATGGTCAAACCCACACACGGCCCATTTTCGTTGATGTAGTGTGGTCATGAGTCAGCTGTCGTTGAGTGTGCTGTGTTGTTACTGGGCAACATGCAACGGCTGTAAAGTGGCTAAGCCTACAGGACCTCAGGCATCATAAATGTAGACACAATATCATGGACCACCAGATATGGAAATGATGCGAAAGTAATGCGACGTGCATGCTAACATATGTTACATAATAAAGTATGGCATCTTGTGGACCATTATAGACTAAGCATACATTCCTAGCATTGCTGGCCCCAATGGGAATGGAACCCTGCATTTAAGAGCCCCTATTATAACACCAGGTCACAGTGTGATCAGCCATTACAAGCAGTTTTAAAATAGTCACTGTCACGGTGACATTACAAGCGGGTGTCCACCCAGATGTTGACTATATCAGCCAGTCTACCCAATGGGACTGTACTAATTAAATTGGTAGGATTATCTATCCATCATACATCTGGGTGGACACTCCCACTTGTGATATTACCATGACAATTTTGAGACTGCTTGTAATGGCTAATCACTCGCCCACCTGGTTGTAAATAACCCTGTGGGCAATGGCGTGCTCTACCAGTCGAGCTAGCCAAATAGGCGATTGTTATGTTTTCAGTATGAACACTGATCGAAAGTAAATACAAAATCAGCAGGAAACAGGGCGTTCTCTTATCGAGCACCCTATCTGTGGAACAGTCTGCCACCTGTAATCAGGGAGGCTGACTCTGCTGATATATTTAAGGCGAGACTAAAAACCCACCTATTTACCCTCGCCTTTGGCTGCTAGGAGTGCCCCTCAGCTCTAATTTACAGCTAAATCAACACTGTTAGCACTAGCCTACCCTAGCTGCCGATGGGTACTAGGTCTGAGGATACTTGTATGTTCCCTGCTTACTGTGCTCCATCTAACCCTCATGTTGTCTCCATTATCTAGAGTGCTGCTGTGATCGTGACTGGATACCTGGCCACCTCACCTGACGGCTACCAGCTTGCTCTCCAGCCAGCACCCCATCACATTATTACTATTTCATTTACTATTTGTACTTTGTCATTTGCATTTTGTCATGCTTTGTTACCCGTTTTTAATGCCCGTATGACACCCATTGCACTCTGAACCATCACTGGAAGGAGGGATCCCCCACTCTGAGGTTCCTCCTCGAGATTTCTTCCTTGTTAATTAAGGGAGTCGTTTCTTGCCCTTAGGGGGGCTTGGCTTGGGCTAGGGGGGTGTCATGAATCACGTTTGGCCCATAACAATCTGGCCTGTAAAGCCCTTTGAGACTGTCTTGTGATTAAGGGCTATACAAATAAAATTGAATTGATCGTACAGATTCAGTTCTCCCAGCCAGAGATGTCCGTGCTACCATGACGAGGACACAGGTCCTGCCTGCCCCGTCAACACAACTACACTCGGTGAAGTCACCCGTAGTCATGCTGTGCTCAAGGACAGCTAAGCTTTGACAGGTTGGAGACAGTATACAACCAGGTGTGAGTGATAAGCCGTTACAAGCGGTTTCAAAAGCCGGTTGGAACGGCCCCACTTGGCACCACAAGTGGGAGTGTCCACCTAGAAGTATTCTGGATAGATCAGCCTACCTAGTGGACTAACAACTGGTAGGCCGATCTATCCACCATAAATCTAGGTGGACACTCACTTGATGTCAATTGGGGCCGTTCCAACCGGCTTTTGAAACCGCTTTTAACGGCTTAGCACTCACACCTGGTGGTATTCGGTTCTTGTTTCATCCAAAGAAAGACATTAGAGTAGTTCCCTTTTGTTATGGCTTTATTTTGGTGCAAGCGTTTTAAAATCCCCTCATCACACAAGGGAGTGGAACCATAAAAATGTTGCCATAGCAACCCATTGTGCCGTCATGGGCAGGATCGGATGTTACTAATGCTCTCATTTAGTCTACAACTCATTGCTATCCCATATGCAGTGTCCCAATGATCTACGTACTCCACCAGCCCCAGCAGTGCAGCCATGTAGACACCTTAAAAATACCTTAGAAATTAATATGACAAGATTTAAGCCACATCACTGATGTGTTGTATTTTCAAGTGGACTGGACAGCAAAAGCAGAAAAGGCTCCTATTCAGAATCTGTTTGAAACTAATGCCTGTGGTGGTGAAAAAAATTAGGCAGGCAACTGTAGCAAAGCATGGAACCAGAGAATACAAAGCACAGGGCAGGCCACACAGCCTGCTGCGCTGCTTAGAGCTGGGTCCACCAGCAGTTGGTCCCACAACAACCATGTATCTTCAGTCTTAAGAATCAATCTTCGTTAAAAACAAAACAATTCAAGACATGCATGAAACTTGTGGAAAAAAACATGAAACAAAGAACAAGATTAAGGAAAACAAAAGCAACTAGCTTTATTCTGAGAAATGGCGGTAATGGCCCAACACGGGTGCGGGTGGCTGAATCCTTACTAGGCCAAAGTTTCCTTTGTACAAAGTGGAGAGAAAGCCATCATAGAGCTGCTGCAGAGCCAACCTCCTCCACCTTAGTTCGTCAGCCGGTTTTCCTCCCTCTGTGTCCTCTTGTTCAGTCTGTCCTGGGCAGTGTTGCTTGGCGGGTGCCTGGTACCGGTCTCCCAGCACGGCAAGCGCCGGCACATTAGTGCTGTTTTCGTCTGAAGGAACACCCTGCAAGAGAGACCGGGGAACAGATTAGACCGGAGAACACCACCATGATGGATCACAGCTCAACTCAGACAGGGATGTGCAGTCAACTGATGGAGCCGCAGAGTTCCCCCAACACATAAAAATAGTTTTTGAATCTGCCATATTAACAAGAAAGGCTGCTGCACGATATGCTATATTGAGATTATTTTGGCAGATATTGTGATTCCAATATGACTCACAATTAGTGGGAATGATTGATGATTCAGAGCGCGAGAGAGGAAAAAATATATAGACCAGGGCATCTCTGCAGCACTACATATACAAGTTTAAAATATACATACCCTTAGCAAAAAAAGAATGCACATCTTCATATTTGGATATAGAGACTTTGATAATTTGTCTTAATTGTTTCTTTTAACAAGGACGATCAAGTTGACATTGTATTTGTTTTGACCACAATCTACGACTCATCTCTGTAGTTCAACAATGCCTCCCAATGGCTACAAATGATTACTGCAGGATTCAGAGACGGAACTGGTCGAACGTGGGTGGACACAAAACCAGCTACTGATTTACTCATACCCACCCCTACAACAAGTTAGACAATGTTATTGGAGGACTGCTCAAATGTTCCGGTGTCAACATAACACACATGCAATATACCAGAGAAACCTTATCAACCTAATCCACGTGCTAATAAAAATAAATGATAAAGACCAAAGGAAGAGACATGGCACAACATGATTACAAGCATGACTTGACTGTGGCAAGGTCTTAAGTCCCATGGGCTGCGCTCAGTAAGGCAAACAGTAAGTCATGTGACCTAGGTTGCCGAGGTAGCACTGGAACGGTGACATCAAAAACAAATCCATATGTACATGTACTTGAGTACATGGCGCTTATTGGCGATGCCTGAACATTATCTGACAGAACAGCACAAAAACAACAACCACTCAAGCTACACAGATTCCCCACATCTTACAAAACATTAAAACATGTCCTTGCAGTTAATCTTTGAGTAAGGCTTAGAGATTACCCATTTCTCAGACAACTACAACAGTTAATGTTTGCCTTTTTTGACACCCCTTTCACTAGGGGATAATGAAAGAGCAACACAAAGGCAAAATAGTTGACGCAACACAAAGGCCATACAACTGTAGCATGCAAGCGATGTAATAAATAGCACAAAGATATGATAACACGAAAGATTAAAGGCACTCCCAGCTTAAGTCCTTGCATGAGGAGTGTTTACCTTCTGTGAGGCGAGCCTTCCCTCCCGTGGGTCCTGCGAGGACTGCCACCAGCCCAACACGAACAGCCGGACTGTCTGCGCATGGCCTAAAAACGGTCGGGTGATTTGTTAGCATCCTGCAAGCAAGAAATTATTACACAATCCCAATTAGTCCCAATTAGTTCGAGGACGGTGACCACCTATTGGTACAAACAGGCCTTTCACAGTTGGCCACGGAATAACGCTTGCATTACACGCATTTGCCCTGACTTTAACAGATCTGAAACGGGGGTTGTTCTTGCCAGCCAACGTTCGAGTGACATGGATCATTTGGAGACACCACACACAACGCCACAAAGTTGAACAGCCACTAGGACGTTCGCAGACAAAACCAAAATCCATTATGTAAACATGTACTTCGAGTAACATGGCGCTTATAGGCGATGCCTGAACATTATCTGACAGAACAGCACAAAAACAACAACCACTCAAGCTACACAGATTCCCCACATCTTACAAAACATTCAAACATGTCCTTGCAGTTAATCTTTGAGTGAGGCTTAGAGATTACCCATTTCTCAGACAACTACAAGAGTTAATGTTTGCCTTTTTTGACACCCCTTTCACTAGGGAATAATGAAAGAGCAACACAAAGGCAAGGTAGTTGAAGCAACACAAAGGCCATACAACTGTAGCATGCAAGCGATGTAATAAATAGCAGTTGACACCACAACCACCAATGAAACGATGACCCGGGCAACACAGAGAGGCGAACACGTGCGACTACACGGCGACCCACACGTCTGGTCTGCAGGCCTTACCTGGGCATTTGACGTCCATGAAATATGAATTTGGACTTTGTACAAGACGCTTCTTCTTATGGGTCCTCTTCTGCAGCTCCGGGGACGGATGCAGAAAATCCATTGCGAGCTGCGAAGGAACGGGGGGGGGTGGGGGTAGAGGGGGGAGAGGGGGGAGAGATCGCACACGTCAGATGATTACCGCGAGAAAAAAACAACAGCACAGAACACTAGTAGCTAACGAGAAAAACGAATATAATCAACCACGTAATTATGAATAATCTCAAATGATCAACGTTTCCGACGACGCGCGCCACAGTAGCGAGCTTTTGTTCTGCGCGCGCGCGCTTCGCCATTACTGAGGCAGTGTTTCCCGCCGCCGTGCGCGCTAAACGCTCCGTTAGTCAACACGATACACGTCTTAAGAGTCCACGCGGATACTAACTCCGTTCACGCCGTCACTGAGACGAGACGCCGTCACACGAATCACTCTAAACGGGATATAAACCACGCGCTGACTTACTGGCATGTTGTCAGGCGTTTAGGAGTCCGCGTGGTGAGAAAGAAGAGGCGCACCGGAAGCTGTTCTGGAATGGAACGGTAACGGTCGCGACACCGTCACATCCCGGAACTAAAAAGTATCCTGAAGTCACGCCACGACGCCGCCATGTTTGGAGTCCTCGTGCTGTGGGGAAACTACAATCACCCGAAGATGGACTACAAACAGTGCATCTTAACTATATATATTAACTCACGAGCAACATTAGAATGGACCTAAAACTGTCATATAGGCGACCAGTATTACAGTCACAAAAGAGAAACGACATGCTTGTTGAGAAAGGTTGTTCACACTGATCCTCCTGTCTCCTCATACACGAATCCCAATTAGTGTTATTGTATACATGGTGATCGGTTGTGTTATTGTTAACATGGTGATCGGTTGTGTTATTGTTAACATGGTGATCGGTTGTGTTATTGTTAACATGGTGATCGGTTGTGTTATTGTTAACATGGTGATCGGTTGTGTTATTGTTAACATGGTGATCGGTTGTGTTATTGTTAACATGGTGATCGGTTGTGTTATTGTTACATGGTGATCGGTTGTGTTATTGTTAACATGGTGATCGGCTGTGTTATTGTTAACATGGTGATCGGTTGTGTTATTGTTAACATGGTGATCGGTTGTGTTATTGTTAACATGGTGATCGGTTGTGTTATTGTTAACATGGTGATCGGTTGTGTTATTGTTTACATGGTGATCGGTTGTTTCCGTGAAGAGCCGAATGGACGGTCCAGTGTATCCTATACTAAAGGAGATATAAAATGACGCATTGAAGCACCTTTCCTTAGCATGTAGATAATTCGGACAGACTTTATCATGGCTGCCAGTCATAGACTGTAACATATAGCTGTCACTCAGTAAGGAAACGTCCGAAGCAAAAAAGACCCAAAAATATATAAAGAAAAAAAGTGGTCGAAGCAATATAGTAATCAGATTAGATTAATTATTATGTCGGCTAATTGGAATGACTGAATCCTAATTATTTGGCACTTCTCCGTCCACAACTGTTGTGTGAGCCCATGGCGCCACCTAGCGTTTGCTTGTGGAAGCGCCGCTCGGTTGAGCCCTCCCTCCCACGTCGTCAGGGAGCCGAGCCCAGAGTGTTCAGGGACGAAAAAAGTGCAGTTTACTCCCGTGTTTTTTTCTAGTGTGGTCTCGGATGCCAAATGACCAACATGGGCCATTAAATGATTGGATTATACCATTTAAATACATTTGACCATTGTTCACAACCGCGGGGCCGTTTATAGTATAGTAGCCTGTAGTTTATAGTATATTCCGGGGGTGGGCGAATATCTAGAAACTTTGGAGTTAGTGGAGTTTAACCAGTCCGAGAGTTATTGGGATTTACCGGTAACCGTTTTCAAGAGGCAAGAAATAACAGAAAAACATTGACAACAATATCACAATCTTGTAGCCACATTTTTTTTCATCAAGATATTATTACTTTGGCGACAATTTGCTCTGCGCTTAAAGGATAAACCGCTGCGCCTATGAAAAGGACATTTCCAGAAGAGACAATACTCTGATTCAGTTCGCACTTTAAATAATATCCCCAAAAAAAAAACATGGCAAAAAAGTATGATTTCCTTTTCAAGTTATTGCTTATCGGTGACAGTGGAGTGGGAAAAACGTGTCTGATTATTCGTTTTGCTGAGGACAACTTCAACTCCACGTACATATCCACCATCGGTACGTAACGCTGTGTTGCTGTGTTGACCTGATCGTGGCTTTAACTTCATCATCATCATCATCATCATCATCATGTTTTCCCCGACATTCCAGGCTCCTTCACCAGCAGACCGTGTACGGCAGTCACTCAGTGGCTCTAGTCTCTACTTTCTCACGCCCGTGTGCCGCCCGTACCCCTGCGTTCGTGTCTCAACTAGTCTGACTTTTTTAATGTAATACGCGTACAACACGCGTCTCTCCACGGTGTCCATAGTGTTATACAGTAGGCCTGTCTCCCCTGCCACCTCTGCTGTCTCTTTTCCTCTCTTTCAAGATGGCTCTTCTTCTTCTCTAACGGGGGTGTAGGCCTGCGTCGCTTGGCACCACACCGTCGTGTTCCTATCTCGCTGTACAATCTCTCCATTCCCCAAAGAATGCTCGTCTCTCTCTCTCTGTCTGCCACGCAGCCCCCCGGCCCCCCCCTCTCTCTCTCTCTCTCTCTCTCTCTCTCTCTCTCTCTCTCTCTCTCTCTGTCAGCCCCCCTCCAGCGGGAAACACCCAGACAGCAACAAACCCACAGCAGCAGCCCATGGAGAGTATAGGCTGTAGTCTGTCTACTCTCTACCTTAAACAGAGAGATACAGGCTGGACAATACAGTACAAAATCCACAAAATCCAATCAACATGCAAGGAAAATGCTGATGGAATTAAGTGGAATAGAAGTCTTCTCTGATCATTGCTTGCTGGGTCATTAGTGTGTCCCATATTTGTTGTTGCAATGGTGACCTATATACGGGTGTCTTTCTCTGTGTGTGTATGTGTATGTGTGTGTGAGCGAGAGAGAAAGAGGGAGAACTATTGCATTATCGTCTCCCTTCATTTACACCTCTCTTGTTGTGTTGCCTGTCTTTTTCCAGGAATTGATTTCAAGGTGAAGACCATTGATGTTGACGGAAAGAAAGTGAAACTACAAGTCTGGTAAGTGGTTGACACCCAATTTAAACACCTTGGTTTACATTGTGGTTTTTAAGAGGAACCAAGTATATAATAGTTATTCTAGGTATTGTGCTGTCCTAGTAAGAGTAATCGGTTCTTCATGTTGCTGGCATTTGTCAGTTATGTCGGGCATTTGTCAGTTATGTCATCTGTCTTCATATGTCATACACGTGTTATATGAAGTGTACAATCAAAAAAGTTGTTTGAACTATGTGGGACTTTTTGTTGCTTTGATTGCTTTAAAGGTGTTGTATGTAAGAATGACACAGAGCGTGTAAAATGGGTATTGCAGTCCAAATTCACAATATTGGGGAGAGTTGTGTCACAGTTGAGGACACAGCGATGTGTGCTCAACCTGTTCTGCCTGCATTTACATTTGCAAACCAGGTCTGGTGAGGCTGCCTAAAACAACCATCAACCACACACACTACATACAATGTGTTTGCAATGTATTTATTGTTTGCAAAATGATAAAATAGCGCATGTGGATTTTGTATAACTCTGTTAGCGAGATTCATGGCTGGCTATGTTTACAGTCACACAGATATAACCTTACGTTAGTGGTATGTTTAGCTAGTAACTATATACATATAATATGTATAAATACATACTGTATATATACATATTTTTAGGTCCGATAGAATCTATTACAATCTCAGTTGATCCTGTTTGTTTGCTTGAGCCCATGGCTCCAGCACGCTGTGTTTGTGTGCCAATTTGTTTCATATCTGGCAACCCAGTCTACTAAAATAAAATAAGACGCAGATCTACATTAAAACCGACGGTCCAGCCTGACATGGACAGTTCAGAGGAGAACATGCTGGCATTGTTTACAGAGAACCCAGTATTTCGACTTGTTTCCATGATCTCTAATGACATGTAATGGTCATTTTATGATTTAGGGCAGTAAATGTGTTACATAATGCACCTTTAGGTGAACATTAACTCGAATGTTATTGAGAGTTAATCATGAATTGATCAGTTAATGCTAGCATGTCTTTATTTTCTTGATTTGTTTGTGTGTGTGTGTGTGTGTGTGTTTTTGTGTGCGCGTGTGCATGCATACATTTGCGTGTGTGTGTGTGTGTGTGTGTGTGTGTGTGTGTGTGTGTGTGTGTGTGTGTGTTTGTGTGTGATAGGGACACGGCAGGACAGGAGCGCTTTAAGACCATCACTACAGCCTACTACAGGGGAGCCATGGTGAGGCGGTGGTCCAGCCAACACATGATCACACTGTCTGTGTAACTGCCTGTGGCTGACCTCTGACCTCTATCCTTCGCACTAGGGGATCATCCTTGTGTATGACATCACCGATGACAAGTCCTTCGAAAACATCCAGAACTGGATGAAGAGCATCAGAGAGGTGAGGATGAGTCATACATGTATCCATGACAACCAGCCAGTAGTACGATAACATTCCCTTACGTAGATGGGCTGCATCCAAAACAGTATAGTACATACTACGCACTATATATAGTGTGTACTGCTTTCTGGCATACTATACTAATATTATGCGAGCCAAAAGTGGGCATGCTTCTGGACATACTCCAGTGGTTATTAATAACGTAATAATCATAGTAAAGTTTCGGTCAAGACAGTCGTCCTCGTGTCACAATGCATTGTGAGTTATCCAAGCCACTGTAGTGTCCACAAATTTCGCCGGGAATCATACACCATCCAGGTACTTTTTTTGCATACTGTTTTTTTGCATACTACGTGGAAATATGATGTTGGAGATACTACATAGTACTCTGGCCTGCTACTCAGTATGCTAGGGTGGAGATTCAGATGGAACCATAGGTATTGATTCTTAAAATTGTCAAATCATATGTAATGCATTTACTTTGCTTGTGCTGTTATAGCAATAAACAGTGTATGCAAGCATGTATTGTTCTTATGTAGGCTATGCCCTGCCTAATATGATGGCTTATTAGTTATAATGTGGAATATGTTGAGGGAGTCACTGGAGCGAGGAGCGAGGAGAGGGTCCAAGGAGGGTAAGGGTTCGTAGAGGGACGAGGGAGACACGGGAGCGAGGAACGTGGAGCGTGGAGAAGACAGGATCGACGGGGTATCACGGAGACGAGGAATACGCGGGAGCCAGGAAGGAGAACACGGGGAACTAGAGCCGAGGGGGTAGTACGTTCTAGCAACGTCGTATCGTTCATGACGGGCTTAAATAGCCGCTGTGTCCTGATTGTGATTTGCAACACCTGGTGAGTCGGCGTCTCGTTAGTGCCGACCGTGTCTCGCTCGCTCGGGATGTCTCGGGACTGTTCGGGCTGGGATCCCGAGCCGCCGGTGATGACGTGGTACGCTCTGGGGAGGAGCGCACCACAACAATGCTGTGTTCATTGGAAGTGAAGAAACACACATCCTGCTTATTCATGACGCATTGCATTTTTAAGATTTAACACATTAAGAAACAGATGAAAAAACAGCCTTGCAGCATTTATGAATAGGAAGTTGTGTAAATATATTACTGCAGCTTTGCATTCTGAAAGCAGAATTATGTGTTATCATCAGGATTGCCACTTAACAACTACAGAGTTTGTGTACTGTAGCATTTGGAAAGTGTTATAGAGTGCTTATTTCTTTACAAACAATATTGGAAGTAAGGTCATGCTAGGTTAAGGTCATCCTTTCGTTTATCCTGTGTTTGTGGTGTAATTTGATATAAATGAGAAAGCCCACCCACACCCACATGCATGGTTAGTAGTTATTAGTTCTTCAGACAGACACCTGCTCTCCTCCAAACTGATTGTCTTTACTTTAACATGTGAGGAGGAAAGTTTATGTTATTATGTTATTACACCAGAAGGGGGACGTTAATCCTGCAGCTGCCTCTAGGGGGTGCGCAAGAGGAAAAATGTAATGGTGGTCTCATGGTGTAATAATAAAAAAAAAATGTAAGTGGGATTTTTCACAAAATAAAAACATGAATTATAAAAATTCCCTTTGTAAGATTTAAATTTAAAATTAAAAACGTAATGCGTAATGCACCCGAAATGCAATTATGCTCCTGCCGCCAGATTGTCTTTTACGTACACGTTCAGATTAATGGTGTTCTAATTTCCGTCACCGCTAATTGTCAATTAAATGTGATGCAATCTGCCTCTGAGCCTGTGCTGTGTCCTCGACATCCTTATTGCTCTTTAAAAGTGACGCCTTGTGTTTCAGTTTCATTCGAATGTGAGAGCGCATTGTTGCGATCTCTTGATCATTTAGTTACGTGTGTTCTGATCATGTGTTCATGATTAAAGATGATTATTTAGTTACGTGTGTTCTGATCATGTGTTCATGATTAAAGATGATTATTTAGTTACGTGTGTTCTGATCATGTGTTCATGATTAAAGATGATTATTTAGTTACGTGTGTTCTGATCATGTGTTCATGATTAAGGATGATTATTTAGTTACGTGTGTTCTGATCATGTGGTTTTTTTTAAGGTGTGGGGGATTGGGGGTGGTGAACCCGGTTGGGATGTAGAAGGGGGTGCGTGGCCTAAAAAGTTTGGGAACCGCTGAACTAGACAATCGCTGAATACAACAAGAAAACAACTCTCTCTCTCTGTCTGTCTGTCTGTCTGTGTCTCTCTCTCTCTCTCTCTGTCTGTCTGTCTGTCTGTCTGTCTCTCTCTCTCTCTCTCTCTGTCTGTTGGCAGAATGCTTCAGTTGGAGTCAGTCAGATGTTGCTGGGGAATAAGTGTGACATCGAGGCCAAGAGGAAAGTTACCAAGGAGACGGGCGAGAAGGTGAGGCAACCTGAAAGAAAAAGAGAGAGAAGAGAAAGAGAAAGAGAGAGAGAGTGCTTGGGAATTTTTTTTTTAATCAAATATTTGATTATGCCAACGAGAAGTGCCCGTGTAAAGGTGTGCCAGGAGGAGGATGTAGATCATTAAGTCAACATCCCGGTGCAGGGTAACCAATCACGTGTCTGGCTTCTGCTGTTCACAGCTGGCAAAGGATCATGGGATCAGGTTCTTTGAGACAAGTGCAAAGTCAAGCATCAACGTTGATGAGGTGAGAGACCACTGTGTATCTATTTTTCTATCTATGGCTATCTGTTTGTCTGGATGTCTGTCTGGATGGCTGCCTATCTAGATGGCTGTCTGTCTGTCTGTCTAGATGGGTGGATTAACTTGTCTTCCATCTTACTTGTTTTCTGTTTGTTTCCCTAGTCCTTTATGGCTTTGGCACGGGACATTCTACACAAGTCCAGTAAGAAACCAGTAAGTCAAAGTCCACGCATAACAGACTACTCATAAATTCACATTCCCTCTGTTCCCTCCGTTCATAGTCTGGCCTCTGCTCTGTTTCCCTCACACAGGGGCAGACCGGCCGAGAGGTCAAGATTACCAGCACAGAAAAGAAGTCCTCCAAGTGTCTACTGTTATAGATCACCCCACGCGTCACTATCAGTGTTTACAGGTCACCAAGCAGTCAAATACAACCGCAGGGACAGAAGCAAACACAATTTGTATCCACCGGTTGTGTCACTTACTATAATGAATATTATAGCAAGTGACACGACCTGAGACAATCAGAAAGAGCCATATAAACATCATGTTTCTTCATGCTGTTCCTGAAGTCTGCTTTTAGTGTTTGGGTACGCGTTATGCTCCTGTCAACGTGAAGGAATAGCCCATGCTTGCCATTTAATTGAAAGGGGTCAACTGTCTTATTGGGGGCAGGTAGTTTAGGGGTGATTCCCCTACCTGCTCATTAAAGAGTATTTTGGAGAGAAAAAAACACACACCTTCAACCCTAGGTTGGACCCTACCATGTTGACACACTTTATTATTTTTATCACTGACCAAACTCTTCAAACTTCAATATTGAATTTCAATGCTGTATGGATTATTGATTGGACACAGGTTTGCATTATGAAAGGAGTATGAATGACCAACAGGAGATCTCTATGCCCGCTGTCTCCATCTGGTGGCCACACATAATTCACGTCAACACTAAACAGATGGACCAGTTGTACCCAAAGAACAAAAAGACCTGAAATAGTTTTCACTTGTTCATTTTTGGTGTTTTACAGCAAAATATTCAGTGAGTAATTTTACAATACATTCAGTGAGTTTATTTTATGCAGAATCTACTTTGTGATAAATCTCTGGTCATTTTATCGTGGCATATTAATGTTTGATGTCTAGCCATATAGGAGTACTGTACAGGGGTAGTTTAAACAGCAGTCCAGAAATTATTTCTCACATCGGCATCAGAAAATAACTTCATCCTGCACTTCAGGATCAATCTATCATAGAGCAGCCTACCCTTAAGAGTAAAGTATCGGATGTGAAGATCAGTTCAATTCCTTTTAAATCTATTTAGGTACTGTACTGCTGTGGAAGGCCCAAGGACACACAAGGAAAAAAACACCTCTTCAATGTCTTCACCTATTCCATTAAGCTGATTGAAGAGTAGTTGGTGTCCACCAGATTCATGTAAAATTGTAGGATTTTGTTTCACATTCGGAACAAACAGCCAGTTAGTTATGTATGTGCCTATGCAGTGTTATGTCATCATATTTCTTCAACATCAATAGCCATTTCAGATATTTTCTGCAGCCTTTGGATGTCAATGTTCAGCCTTAACATCTTTGCCTACAGTAAATACACAGGAAGTGCCTTCATATTGACATTTACTAATATTGGATTTTGGGAAGAAAATATGCATCTCATAAATAATTCAGTGTTTTTGCAGGCGTTAACTTAACATTTATTTTATTTTTAACGTTTTGCCTTATCTTCCTGCTTAGGCCTACACAATTGAATGGAATAATATGC
The DNA here is from genome assembly GCA_002895965.2 of Coryphaenoides rupestris. NCBI lineage: Eukaryota > Metazoa > Chordata > Actinopteri > Gadiformes > Macrouridae > Coryphaenoides > Coryphaenoides rupestris. Next base: position 100,646 of record PIJE02001028.1, on the reverse strand, counting down.
CAGTAGAATTCTCACAATTCTAATGTGTCTTCAGTTTATAGTGCATTTTGCCCAACTCTTCGGAGAGCGTATAAAAAGCGCCAGACAATCTTGTGAATATTGGACCCACTTTGGTGGTGAAGGCTTTTGTAGTAATGAGGGTGGGAATGAGGTTAGAGAGAGGAGCAGAGATAAGTGCAATACGAGAAGATGAGTAATCAGAAGAAGGGAATAATGGACAAAGTATGGAAGGAATGAAAGAGAAAAGTAGTCCGAAACATTCCCTAATTGTATCGCAGTGTTCTATCGTACAGTATGTGCCTGTTTAAATTCTGGCCTTAACTTATCAGATGTGATGGTTTCCCATTTCCATTATTTTTCAAATTATGTGGTTTTTCCCCCTGCATATTATTTTGTACAATCCGAAACATTCATTTTGTTAGAATGATCAAACATACTGAATAAAGTTTTTTGAAAAAAACCCAGCTTGTGTGTAACATTGTGTGTGTGTGTGTGAAAGCGTAGCCCTTCATCAAAACGTCATAAAACTATCCATTCCACTCATAACATTTGCGTTTTGGCGGCTGATTGCAGCAGCCGTTGTAAGCTGCAGCCATGGCAACCCATCCTCTCAGCATCAGCACCACCACCGCCGCCGCGACGACACGCGCACTGCGCCGCATCTCTGCGCTGCTGACTGCACGCTCTGCGCGCGCCTTGTCGTCACGCTGTGCAGCCCAGGTATCGGTTTGCAAACGTGATACAATTCGTTTGACACCCACCATTCAGCTTTATTTATAGCCCAACACACTGATGTACATGGACTTACAAACATACACACACACGCACACACACACACACACACTACCGATATTACTGATGTCGTTGTACTAACGTTGGAAACGGTGAGGTAGACGTCTGCGAACGGGATGCCCGCGTGACTGCAGGGAGAAACGAGGCTGGGGTGGAGGGGGGGGTGCGTGTGGTGATGGTGGTGGTGGTGGTGGGGGCGGTGGCTGCGTGTGGACCACCGCAAAACTCCGGTGATGGAGACGAAGAGAGGATAGCATCGGACGAGAAACTAGTGATGGCGTGGCCGGCGGCGGCATGGGGCAGCAACTTGAACGTCGCTTGACAAATATTTCTTCGCGATTCGAGATGTAGATGCTCATCGTTACCTCCCGAAGGACGCGTATGGGTCACATGCTCACATGATATCTTGATCCATCTTCATCCTGTCACGAAGACGTGGACCCAGCACACGGAGGACAAGCGAGTGCTCATATCATCTTCAAGAAGGTGCTGTGCTGGGTTGTTTTGTTAGGGGGGGGGGGGGGTTTGGGGGTGTTTTTGGGGGGGCACATCAACCCACGTCGTCTCCGGTGAGCGGGGAAGTAGGCGTTGAACGGGCGAAGCGGCGAGGGATCGGCTCGTCTCCGTAGAGAGCGCCAGGGCTTTGCGGCCTGCTTTGTATATATACTCCGGTTACCGCAATGCTACGGGCTGGAGGAGGAGGAGGCCAATATGTAAGAGAGAAGAACGAAGGATGAGAGATCGGAGAGGAGACGCGATAACAAGACGCCGGATGATGCGGGACACGACAGCCATCCTCTGTGCTAGCGTCTCCATAGAGTAGAGTACAGAGCGGCGGGACCGTGGCTTAGTGAGTGGGTAGAGTCTGTGTCCAGTGGCTTGTTGTGGTCTGTCCACTGCATGTAATGAAACGGAAGTCAAAAACCCACCTAAAACCCTAGGTAAGGCTTGTGTAGAATACAAGTGTGTGTGTGTGTGTATGTGTGTGGATGTAGTGTTTCGGGGATGGGGGCGGGCGGGTGACAATTCTCCTCCTCAAACATTCTGCTGACCAAGTTCTTGGACACCCCCCCCCCCACGGAGACTTGGACGAGGGCACCCGACCATGGCGCTTGGTGCAGAACCGGGTGCACCTGCCAGTGGAAACGTTGGTGCAATACTGTGACAGAGAGAGGGCTCCTCAAGCCAACACTGAAGTAGACAAGACACCTGTGCCGCGTCCTCCTCCCGCCTGCCTCCCTCCCGCGTTGCGACACACACACGTCTCACCCCGCGGTGCGTGCGTGTGTGTGTGTGTGTGTGTGAGCGTTCTAAAGAGGGGTGGGTGGGTCCTTCTACCGGGGACCACCACACACGTACAGGGGAGCGGGGACCGGCATGCCGTCCCCCTCGGACTCCAGCAGCGTGGCCTCGGCCTCGGGCTCCCGGGGCTGGTCGGACAGCCGGCGGGGCATGTCGGGCCGGGGCCAGGGGGGCGCGCGGCTCCTGCTGTACCTGGGCCTGTGCCACCTGGGCCTGGGCGCCATGGTGCTGGCCTTCTCCTTCACCAGCATGGCCTTCACGTCCTCGGCACGCGTGCGGCAGTCCTGCCCCTTCTGGGCGGGCTTCTTCGTGAGTGACGTCCAATGGCTGGAGCTTTAACATGTCACATGACACATGGTGTTGTGGTTCCCCCTTCTCACCGGTGTCCCTTGTTTCGTCACATGCGCGCGCGCGTGCGTGTGTGTGTGTGTGTGTGTGTGTGTGTGTGTGTGTGTGTGTGTGTCAGGTCGTGGCATCAGGGATAGTGGGCATCATTTCGTGGAGAAGACCCCTCACTCTGGTGGTGAGTTGAGTTATGATGTATTGAATGTACATACTAACACACATACAGTGTGTTAGTATGTACATTCATATGTGTATTAGTATATGTATTAGTATGTGTATTAGTATGTGCATTAGTATATGTATTAGTAAATCTATCAGTATGTGTATTAGTATGTGCATTATTATATGTATTAGTATATCTATTAGTATGTGCATTATTATATGTATTAGTATATGTATTAGTATGTGCATTAGTATGTGCATTATTATATGTATTAGTATATGTATTAGTATGTGCATTAGTATGTGCATTAGTATATGTATTAGTTAATCTATCAGTATGTGTATTAGTATGTGTATTAGTATGTTTATTGTATGCAGGCCCCCTACCCATGTCCCTTTGAGTTTGCTGGGTTTAGTTTTAGTATGTAACAGTCCATGTGGGTGTGTGTGTGTGTGTGTGTGTGTGCGTGTGCGTGTGCGTGTGTGTGTGTGTGTGTGTGTGTGTGTGTGTGTTTGTTCGTGCGTGACTCCCCCCAGGTATCTTTATTCATGCTGCTGTCTGCAGTGTGTGTCATCCTCAGCCTGGCCGGCTCCATGCTCTCCTGTCAGAACGCACAGATGGTCAAGTCCATGCTCACCTGCCAGGTATGCCCCACCCCCCCACCCCCCCGGCCCCCCCCCGCCCTCTGCTGACCTTCCTGCTGCTGGGCCGCTCCACACGGGGAAGGCAGACACAATGGCAGGAAATATTAATGTGCTTTATGTGTGATGACAGAAATGCTTATGACAGTCATCTGCGTGCTTGTGTGTGTGTGTGGCTGTACGTGTGTGTGTGTGTGTGTGTGTGTGTGTGTGAGTATATGTGCGTGCGCGCGTGTGTGTGTATACGTGTGTCTGTGGGTGTACGTGCATGCGTTGTGTGTGTGCGTGTGTGTGGCTGTACGTGTGTGTGTGTGTGTGTGTGCTTGTGTGCGTGTGTGTGTGTGTGTTCTATCGTCTGAAGGTGGAGAACGGCCTGTGTGTGTGCTGTGCGCCGACACACTCCTGCTCCATCACAGAGGAGGAGACCCTGGTGCTGTACCTGAACGCTGACTGCCACTCGGTCAGACATCAGCTCAAGGTGGGTGGGGTGTGTGTGTGTGTGTGTGTGTGAGAGAGAGAGAGAGAGAGAGAGAGAGAGAGAGAGAGAGAGAGAGAGAGAGAGAGAGAGAGAGAGAGACAGTCAGAACTCTCGTTTTTTCATCTTAATGTTTGGGCCTCGAAAAGTCATGCGTCTCTGAACACAAAAAGAATCTCTGACACAAGCTGTTTCCTAATGGGTTCATTTAATGAATAGACACACACACACACACTCATACATTTATTCATATGACTTATGAAGTGAAGCCCTTCCATTGTAATGAGGTGCCTATGCCGACATGTTGACATATTGTGTCCCCTCCTGCCCATGTGATGCAGGACCTGCTGTTCAGTGCGTGTGGGCTGAGCATCCTCTCCACCATCATCTGCACCCTGTCCACCGTGACGTGCAGCATCCACATATTCTCCCTGGACCTCGTGCACCTGGTGAGCAGCCCCTTATGTAATGTAATGTGCTCCTCTACACTATAGAAGTGTTCTCTGCCAGTCATGCCACCCTTGTTGTGCACATAGACACACACTGCTGTCATCTGCAGAGGATGCATAGGTTTGTATTTTGAATGTCATGTAAAACGGCGTTTTCCGTAGTCGGATCAACCATGACTTCTTGGATGATGATGATGGTGATGATGATGATGATGATGAGATGACTCTTTTGCTCACGCCGTTTAGCTCGCGCCTCATCGCACCCGCTCCGTCAACCCAGAATGCACCACTCCCCAGGACGCCTTCCTCACCAACATCATGGACTTTGAGGAGTTTGTCCCGCCCATCCCCCCTCCACCCTACTACCCCCCGGAGTACACCTGCAGCTCAGAGACAGACGCTCAGAGGTACGACATATGTTCCCTCCATCCTTCTATCCCCCTCCTCTCTCTCTGTCTCTCTCTGTACCTCTCTCTCTCTCTCTGCATCTCTCTCTCTGCATCTCTCTCTCTTCCTCTCACTCTCTCTGTCTCTCTCTCTCTTCCTCTAGCTCTCTGTCTCTCTCTCTTCCTCGCTCTCTCTCTGTCTCTCTCTTCCTCTCTCTTCCTCTCTCTCTCTGCCTCTCTCTCTCTTCCTCTCGCTCTCTGTCTCTCTCTCTTCCTCTCTCTCTCTCCCTCTCTCTCTCTGTCTCTCTCTCTTCCTCTCTCTCTGCATCTCTCTCTCCCTCTGTCTTTCTCAGACACATACACACACACACACACACACACATACACACTCACACACACACACACACACACCATAAGTCATGCACTCTAACAACGTATTGACAAAAACATGCCTCTGCGTTAACACTCAGATGCATTGGTGCACTGTTGACCAGCAGACACACATCTGGTAATTCTGTGTTGTTGTTGTTGTTGTTGTTGTTGTTGTTGTTGTTGTTGTTGTTGTTGTTGTGCAGCATCACGTACAACGGCTCCATGGAGAGCCCCGTGCCGCTCTACCCCACCGACTGCCCCCCGCCGTACGAGGCTGTCATGGGCCAGAGGGCCGCCAGCCAGGTGTGTGTTCAGCTTGCATCATAATAATCATAATGATATGTGTCAATATTTTATGCACAGACGTGAATGGGCTATTGTGTTTTAATGTATTTCCCTGCTGGGGGCTGTCTAGGCAACGGTGTTCGACACCCACGGCACTGAGCTGTCTGGAGAGAGAGTCACGTCCACCGCCTTCAGCGGAGAAGGTTTGGCTCCATCACACCATCCAGTCCAATTACACATAGCATCATGTGTGCTGTTTTTAGCTTGTGTTCGTCTGCCGTCATCATCTCAGGGGATTATTTATTACTCATGCCATGGTCTGAGTGATCCCCTCTTCTGATTGGTTGGCAGGTGTGCGTTCAAACCGTATATTGCAGCACACGTCATTCGGTTTAATCACTTCTGAATTAATCCGCTACCCAACTTGTAACCAAAGCAACAAAAACCAACTGCCACAAGCACAGTCGCGCTGTCAACTTGATAAACTAACGACCGGGAAGGAAAACAAACCAATCACTGAAAACACAAACAATTCTTTCAATCTATTTGGAGAATACAACAATTTTGACGAATGAGTCGCAGCAGAGAAAAAATTTAATGAACTACCAGGCTTTTTTGTAAAAGGGACCCAAGTTATTACTGACATGACAACAGTAAGCTCTTCTTGCATCATAACCTTTTGATTTTGCAAGACATTCACCAAAATTAGCAAATGGTCTTATTGCTGCCGATCAACCATGCGTTCATTAAACGGTTTAGGGCACTTTGTGTTGAGACTGACCTTGGGTGTCTCTGTGTGCTCAGTGTCACTAGACAGCGGCTCTCTGCTGATGTCGGAGATCGTGGACATCCCTGACGACTCCTCCCCCTCGGAGGACTCCTGTCTGATGGAGATGGGGGTGAGGAGCCAGGGGGGGAGGAGCTACAGCACTGGAGGGGAGGGGGGCCGCACGACGGGCGAGGCCGGGGAGTACGTCAGCTTCCGCGGGCCCCCGACCCTGACGCCGGAGAGCCCCCTGGCGGGGGGGCCGCGGGCCAGGCGCTTCTTCAGGGGAGAGAGGTCCAACTCCTGCTCCTCCCCGAGTACAGCAACCACCACCTATAGGTAGACAAGCTTATATATATACTCAGACACAAACACACATATACACACACACATACACACACACACCACAACAACACCAACGTTCCCCTGCTATATGTCCTCCCAGGTCTCCAGTATTGCGACGCCAGGCCCTGCTAGCCAGTAGCTGCTCCCAGCTGGAGGCGTTAGCAGCCACCAGCTCTAAGCAGCGCTCCTCTATCCCAGAGATTCGTTGGGACCCGCCACACAGCTGTCCCAGGGGTCCACCTTCGTCTCCTCAGCGCTGCCCAGCAAGTCCTCCCTGGCCCCCGGGGAGCGGCTGGTCCCGGGGGCCCTGGCTCTGCCCCGCCAGCCGCTGTTCCTGCGACGGAGGGGTGGGAAGGGGGAGCACGCCACGGCCGCCAGCCCCGGGAGAGACAGCGACGGGCTCCTGTCTCCCCTGGTCAGGTCTCATAGTGACCCTGGTCTCAGCAGCTCCAACAGTACAGGTGAGAAGGAGTTCACTAAACCTTATCCTCAAGTTGCCAATGTAATTACCAATGTACATTACTACACTATTAGACATCAATGTAGGATAGTATAATATAGTATAGTATAGTGCTTGACAGTCTTATATAGCCTTGGCGGTGTATATGTGTGTGTGTGCGTGTGTGTGTGTGTGTGTTATTATCAACAAGCGGACATTCTGTTCATCTGCATACTTATCTGAGTTATCGGAATTATCTTCCATCTGGGACGGAGGTTTTTGAATAAACTATTTTATAATCTCAGCATCATTGAAAGTGAGGTCCCACTTTATTCCAAAGAAACAAATAAAGGTTGAAACACACAAATACATATTTACACTACATTTCCTTCTTGTATTTTCTCTTGTGAAGTTGACTTTATCGGCTCAGAGGGCAGTAAGGAGGGCTCACAGATGTCCACGGACATAGGTATGGGTGTTTTTAAAAAACACATTTATATAACTCACATTTCTTTAATACATCACAGCACTCTTTATTCTATAATGGTGGTTCTCTCTACCTGTCCTTCCAGGGCCGTCCTCTGAGGCTTGCCTCTTGGGAGACACTACTTCCCCCCCCGCCGGCACCCTGCCCAGCAAGGCCAGCATAAAGGAGGCCGCCGTGGGGAGCCCCTTACCCGCCAAACCCCCCACATCACCGCTGCGCTTGCCGAAAGATTGCCACCGATCCCTAGGAGACCTCAAGGTCAGTCCCTGAAAATGGTTTGAACAAAGATCAAACACCAGTGAAACTAAAACATTTTTAATGATGACAGAGCAGGTGGTAAATGCTAGCATGCTAGCTCTCTTCCTGAGTGTGTGTGATGGCTGGTTTAACCTGTGTGCACTGATTAGTCAATGCACCAAAGGTGTGTAGCCTCACCCAGCCCCAGACTCAGGCCTGTGAGGCTGTTTAAACCAGTCACCAACCACACACACACTCCACATAGAACAATTTTAACCTGATTCTCTTTCTTTATCTCTGTTCTTGTAATATTGTGTCTTCTATCCAGGTGACCCGCGTCCTGGTGGCTCGGTTTCTACAGCGCTCCAGGCGGAACCTGGCACCTTCTTCTGATCATACCGGTAACCCAGGCAGCCAGGGGCCCAAGAGGAGGGCCGGGGCTGAGGGCCCCCCTTCCACCCACCTCCCCCTGGAGCAGGTAACACATTTACACAGTTTTATTAATCTATCTTGAATATTTAAGTTTCACAAGATCACGTTGTTTAAATATTGACTTTTGCTAAATTGAAATACCAGTAGTAAGATAAGATAAGATAGAACTTTATTAATCCCGAAGGAAATTCTTGTGCCAGGTTGTATAGCAATACAGTACAATACAACAATAGTGAAATCGTACCACCAAGATCTCACAAATATCAGCTTTTCCTACCTAGTACCGTGATGAATCGATATATTTTATAATTTAAATGTCCTTTTATACTTTTAATGCTATCTATATGCTATGTACAGTATAAGTCCCTGAACATTTGGATGATAAACTATACATACGTACATCATACAGTTTTTAAGCAAAAGATGAACTAAGCTAGCTGCTACATTAGCTATGCTCCGCTCTCAGTCACCTCACCTCTCCTCACACTGCCTCCAGGTGATCAGAAGCTCCTTCGGCACGAGTCGAGGTCATTCCAACCCCAACCCCAACGCCCACCGTCACCGTGGACACAGCCATTCCCACAGTGACAGCCGACACAACCGGCACGGCGGCGGCGAGCGAGCCGTGGCGGCGGAGGGCATCCACCTGCGCAGCTGCGGGGATCTGAGCTCCTCCTCCTCCTCCCTGCGGCGGCTGATCACGCCGCATGCGCCGCACGGCTCGTCCGGAGCGCTCTACTCCGAGTCTGCACTGTGAGGAAGACGAAGGAGAAGAAGAAGTAGACGGGTGGGTAGTAGCTCGCGACAAGGAGACGAAACAAGCGTTTCAGATGGGATTATTGAGGCGAGAAAAACAGACCACCTGTTTAGTGAGTATTGGATCAGGCGGGGAGGGGGAGATCATTTAGCACGGGCATCGGTAGCAGATCAGTTGAATTTGCATTTGGCTCTCCCTCTGATTCTCACCAACCATCTCTGCAAACGGCCTTATTCCACGGTGCTCTACCCCAACCCTGACTGAAATACGCCAGCAGAGGTAGGTCTCACCAACAGTCGCTCGAAGTGACCACAAGATGCCTCTTCTTGCTTAACACCACTCCACACGTGGATATGAAAGAGGATTAAAAAACCCATCACCGTCACGTCACCCAAAGAGCACCATAGCAAGTCAAGACCGTCGCCACCTTTGTACTCTTGCAGAAAAAAAATCAAGACTGCACTTCATGAAGGAAAAGCCTCTTCAAACTCTTTACCCCCCCTCACCACGACAACCACATACCGCTGGTTGCATATTATGGGCTGCAGTGTGCTGCTGGCCCCTTTTGTACATTTCTACTTATCCAGAGATGCTCTCAGGTTAAGTGATCATATCGCCCCCCCGACCCCTTATTTTGTCTTCCATCGGTACAAAAGAAAATGTATCCTAGTGCACTATCCTATCCACACTCTGTTGGCCCGCTTAACGATGCAAGTAATGCAGTAGCAAGACTGCACATGCAACTGGATGCTCGGCTGAAAACTACTTGGCAACTTTTCATTTTTCTTATTGTTTCGCAATGTCCACAAAGAAACCAGACAAACCAGCCATGCGTTTAAAGACGACCCTATGTGTGTTCATTCCACCGCATAAACAACAGCCTGTGAAACTGCACTTCTTTCCCGGAAGGCTCTGGATGCAGTGGTTTTATTTAAATATATGCATGTTTTGTTTGCCTTCAAAGTGAAGCAGGGACCTTGTGCATTGTTAACATTGTGGGCAACTGTAACTATTTTTTTCCTCAGAATGTCTATCTGCATGTTTTGACAATTACTCTTACTTTTTCTGTCTTGCACCCTAAATCTTTGATTATATCCTGAATAGTGTGGTTGTGCAATTAGGTGAAGTTGAGTGTCTGAGTTGTAGGAGCCTAAACGAATTAGGCTCAATTCGTGGCAAAGGGGGTCAAGCAGTAGCTGCAGTCGTCCATGGGTCAATGCAAATATATATTGCAAAGAAATTGCAATATATATATGTATACATATTGCAGTCTCTTGCAATAAATGTACAGATATAATTGTATAATAAGAGTTGAAGGAGAAAACATTGTATTTCCTTGAGACTAGTGAATAGGGTGGGTGGTAGTGGTAGTGGGGTGTGAGGGGTGATGGGGTTGGACATCCAATGACATGGTAATTACATATCTGGAAACTGAGTAGCCTAAGCGATTTTCTCGAATGTGACTGCTCACAAAATGACATGTTGGGTTTCATATGAGTAAAGGGCACAATTTGAATCCACACACGCGCGCACACACACACACACACACACACACATATATGTAACTGATTGAAAAAAAGGCACACACATAAACTTATTTAAGCACCAAGCTGTGTTTCTACCTCCTGTCTTGCATCAGAAAATATAATTTATTTGAAGAAATGTATATCTATATGCCAGGCTTAACAGGATAGGAGTTATGGAATTATGAACCAATAAAATAAGTGTATTATATTAAAGGTATTCCGAATTTGAAATGCGGTTTCAATGACAGAACTTTGAAATCAAGTTATGTACGTCAACATAATTCTGAAATAAATGAACGGAAAAGGGTGATCAGTACTTCTGATCTCTTGTGATCCTGCATGATTCTGATGAACAAATCCAACAAAATGGGCAGGGCTTCCGAACGCAGAGGACAGCTTCCGATAGGTCGCCCGTTCTAGACTCCTCCCCCCTCTGAATCCCATTGGAGGAAGGCGGTGAGAGCCCATCCTGGTTCGATGCCACTGTCGAATCAAAACCCCGCGTCACATGACGCCGTCAGGGCCACGCCCAGACACACCACCTGCAATGCATGCAGGGAAGTCTAGTTCGCAGGCTCGCCGATAAAACGACGAGTTACGTGTCGACAAACTACAATGCGCAATTCCTGGATTTGTGGAGCCACAGATAAAGCACTTCGACAGCGAGCTGTATTAACTATTTAAAAGTGATTTTACTGCGTCATCAATTGCAAGTTTCAGGAGCACGATAATCATGGTAAGGCTGATGACAACATTTTAATTAAAAAAATTCTGGTGTCGCATTTCTTATAGATGATCCTTATGTCAGCAGCGGAGGCAGACTAGTCGAGTGGACGAGTGATCTGTGTCCGCCGTGCAACCTCTCTTCGTGTTGGAGTAATATTAGTATAGTTTCCTTGAACTATACTTAGACATACTTGGCTGCTCTGTTGTGGGACTTGATCGTGACCTCGATAGTGACCTCGGCAGATCTGTGTGGACGGAGCAGGACTTCTATTAGCCAGAGAAAGTTGCATGTCTGTGTTACTGTAGCGGTCGGGTACCAGCAGCTATGAGAGCCGCGCTCGGCTTAGCGCTGAGCGCCCTGAAGGAGACGCTGAGGAGAAGGCGCCTGGCCGTCGCCGCCACTCCGCTGCTCCAGCCGCCCCACCAGCAGCAGCACCACCACATGTCTCCTCCGGCTCACCAACTGTGCTTTTCACGCTTCCAGGATAACGGCACTTGTAACGGGACGCAAAACAAGAAGGCGCTGTTGTCGTTGTCGGACCCGCAGCTGTTTGAAGCCCAGTTTGATGAGCTAGTGACGGAGCTCGCAGAAAGGGACATCGCTGACCCCGCACTCACCGATGCCCTCAACAGGCTACGAGAGGTACGTGTGTGTTTCTCTTGCCATACGCGCTGTTTTTATTAAGCATGTGTCACATAACATAACACTTCACTTCGGGTGTCTCTATATCTCGTAGGTTTTGGTGTACAACGCACCAGGCGGGAAGAGGAACCGAGGCTTATCTGTGATTGGCTCATTACGTGAGCTTGTCCCGCCCACCAAGCTGAGCCAGGATGCAGTAGAGAGGGCGATGCTGGTTGGCTGGTGCATTGAACTTGTAAGTCAGTGGCTCGACTTTCACAAGACCAACATGAGTAAAAAGTTCTGTCACTAAGCAGTACTGTTTATCTCTCAGCTTCAGGCATTTTTCCTGGTGGCTGATGACATCATGGACGCCTCTGTGACTCGGAGAGGACAGCCGTGCTGGTACAAGAAGGTGAGACCCTGCATGTATCTGCCTCAGTGGCTATTGGGTTGACGTATTCCTACCTCAGCAAGTGAAATTGTCTTGCTGCTTTTGGAGTCAAGTGTAAACGTACTGCTATGGATCCATCGCAGGAGGGGGTCGGACTGGACGCCATTAACGACTCGTTCCTCTTGGAAGCGGCCATCTACAGACTTCTGCGGCGACACTGCAGAGGCCAGCCCTACTATCTGCACCTGCTCGAGCTTTTCATGGAGGCAAGCACCCCACCCCTCTTGGCTTGACTAGAACTCAAAGCAAGCGTATATACAATCACACACATGCACCATATGTTATGTGTACGCATACATTATTGATGTATTATTTGTGTGTTGTAGACATCTTTCCAGACAGAGCTGGGGCAGGCTCTGGACCTCATGACCGCCCCCCCAGGTCAGATAGACCTCAGCAGGTTCACCATGGAAAGGTAAGGGGGGGGGTGATGGCAAATTTTTGGATACTGATATATCATCTATATCAGGATAGATGATTTTGGCCTAATTGCCCTGCCCTACTTTCTCTCACTGATACAGGGATCTTGTACAATTCTGGAAAGTATAGGACAGTGAATCATCATTTCTGAATCAGAATATAATGGATGGGGGTTAAATGTAATTTTAAAATGTAATTTTAAAACTATTGCGTACTGAGGTATGAGTGATGTGGTGGGAAAATGCTGTTGACAAGGTGCAAGGGAAGAATGTGATGAATGCCCTCTTGTGTTTCAGGTACAAGGCGATTGTAAAATACAAGACAGCGTTTTACTCTTTTTACCTCCCAGTGGCCGCAGCAATGTACATGGTGAGTGTATGAAGTGTGTTTATGGAGAAGATGAATCGGAAGTCCCTGGATGATGATAAAGTTTTGGTGTATTCTCATGTCTAAACAACACTTTAATCGTGGTTGCATGTACTTTAGGGGTAAGATACTTTAGTGGCTAGGGCGATCAGACTCCCCGCTGTTGGGTTTGATGCCCAATGTCCGCAGGGTAGGCAAGATGCCTAGTAGTAGTTAAACGTATCTGAAATCACTGACGGTCACTTTGGATGAAAATGTCTAACAATAGCAAATATTTGATAATTACATACTGCCACTTTCAGTGCATTTTACCTCTTATGAACAGTGTTTTTAATAGTTTTGTTTATTAGTAATGGTTTATTAACTTTGTTATGAACTCTTTGATATGGTTGCTGTATAGGCAGGAATCGACAGTGAAGCGGAACACAATAACGCAAAGCACATCTTGCTAGAAATGGGGGAATTCTTTCAGATTCAGGTATGTTGGGGTTTTTTTTTTTTCATACTTCAATCAATACTATACTTTTGATGTATTGCCCAACGTGAGACGCTCAGGCATCGCTGTGCATTTCCCTTCTCGCAGGACGACTATCTGGACTGTTACGGTGACCCTGCCGTTACGGGAAAGATCGGCACAGACATCCAGGACAACAAGTGTAGCTGGTTGGTCGTCACAGCCCTGGGGGTCATGACCCCAGAGCAGAAGGCAGAGCTGGAGGTGAGGACTTTACCACAGTGGCATGAATGGGGGCCAGATAGTCTAGCTAGCGCTTAGGGTGTTTTGAGTTGCAGCTGAAAGGTTCTTCTGGGTTCAAACTCCAATGTATGCAGTGTATATGTAAGGATATTTGAGGAGGTTGCCAACCTTGTATTTTTTAATTCATGTATGAATCTAAATAATTCACTATAGTCCCATTGGTTAAAAGCATCAGTTAAATGGATACATAGGCATGACTTTAACATCTTTCATAACCTTGCTTTTCTCCGGCAGGCTTGTTATGCACGCCACGACGACGCAAGTGTGCAGAAGGTCAAAGCGCTTTACAGCACGCTGCACATAGAGGCTCTGTACCACAAGCATGAGGAGGAGAGCTACCAGCGGCTACAGAAGCTCATCACACAGCACGCACAGAATCTCCCCCATTCAGTCTTCCTCAATTTTGCCAAGAAAATCTACAAAAGAAACAAATAACTTTAGAAAATTAGGTCTTTTAAAGTTTTAGTTTAATTTTATTCAACTCAACAGATGTAAATAGCATGTTATTTTAGACCGTTTAGGGATTTTTGTCTGTTCAGCAGGGCTGGTGTCAGTTTAGGGACCAATATGAAAGCAGGTCATTTATCAGATGAGAAGTGAAAGGCAATTTTAGCTCCTTTTTGTGTGTGTCTGTCCTTTTAAATGCGCTGCCTATTTATTGCCCCAATGCATAGTGTACAGGATATCAAGTGTCATCCCTTTGCTGTAGAATCCCATGGATTTGTTAAGAATCAAAGTCACGTGACTCCCTTTGATGGAATTTGCAATCATATCGGCCATCCATAGTTAATGCAGAGTACATTCTGTCATAAAACCAGGCTTCTACGGATGCCCAGATGAACGAGGCTCATTTTAAGATAAATAAGGGAAGCAAATGAATCACAAAGAGTATAGAAACAGCCAATTTCATGCTGAATGTAATTAGAAATATTACAGCCATGAAGTTGTTTGTATTGATGTCTATATTTTTTGTAAATGTTGCAGACAATGCCCAATCAAAGACAATATTCTTGTTGACGTACATTCTAGTCCCCTGCTGATAATCTTATTGCATTTTAATAAAGATAACTCATTTAAAAATTGCTGTTTGTGGTGTTGATATTTCGTCTTCTATTGTTTTGTTAAACCTAGCCTCGATAATAAACAGGAAAATAGACACCAGAGCCAAATGATCACCTGTCACCAGATGTAGATGAAGAGGCCCTTCTTCTTGATCATCCCCTAAAAAGGTGACTTCCTGTCGTCCAGTGGATTGGTGGTGATGCATGACAGGCAGACAAGGGGTGTGGTCTGGTCGAGGGGGAGGGGGACCTGGATGACGACGGCTTTATAGGTGGTCGCGAGGACGGAGATGCTGTAGCCCTGAGCCTCCGCCGTCCGCACGTCTCCTCACGGTCGGGACACTACGAGCTCTCGCTGCTTCGCCATGACTTCCTTCATCTTTCCCTACCCGAATGGAATCGTGAGTAGATCCAATGTTTCTTACCGTTTTACTTTAATCTCGAACATATATATATATATATATATATATATATATTTATATATATTGGACAAAGCTATCCGCGCACAGGCTGCACCTTATATGCCGTTCAAAGCAACTAGCTAAAGCACAGACGTGTGATTACAGCCATTCTTCGGAAACAAGTCTGTCTTTAATAGCGTGTTATTGTTTTAAATGTGATTTACATTCTGGGTTGCACCATCTCTTTTGTGGCGGAGGTGGATGGGCCTAGGTGGCGGGGCGATGCGGCTTAAGGTACTACCCACCACCACCATCACCACCCCACACCCCCCCCATCCATCCCCATCTCCCTCCGCCCCCAGGCTCCGGTGCTTTATTTCAGATCAATAACTGCACGGCTCAATAGGCTCCGTGTATAATGATCACAACTATATATATATATATTAAAAACAAGAAGCTGCTATTGCTGTTGATCTTTCGTTGTCCCGTTGCTTATAAGCGAGGTTTTTAATGGCCACCCGACCAAATGGCCGGTGTAAGCAAGCGTTAAGTAATGTACAGGCGCTGGTTTGAAGGGCACTGTGTGGTGAAGGAGTATACAAGCAGTACGGCTACACTGCTATCTGCTTGTGTTGTAGAGCCGCGGTGCTGTTCGCTGGCTTTATGTCATGCTTCGCTGGAGCTGTGCATCATGTCGTGCTTTTGAAGACATTCCATAGCATCTCCCTATTAGCTTGAGGTGAAGCGTCCAAGAGTAGGTGGAGACAGACAGGCTCCCGTGGATATATATCATTGAACGCCATTGCATCTCTGTGTGGCAAACCACAGCCTGTCTTGACAACATTGACGTCAAGATGCTGTAACATGAATCACACTGGTTGCCAGCTACACCAGCTATAGATAGAAAGAGAGTTAGATGGGTAGATGCATAAATCTCAACCCAAAGGACATTGACAAATATGAGTGCAAACCATACATTTGGTGAACACACAAATTGTGTTGCACATAAAATAATAGATATTTGTTCATTAAATCTAATATATTAGGTATTTTGACTAGTCTAAATGGGCATACAAATGGCATTGGCATAAACGTTTTCAATGGCTCATAGTTACAATACTGACCTAATGCAAGTAGGCTAATGGGTATTTGATACATGAGCAATGTTTATTTTCATTGTGTCGTTTTATTAGAGTGATCGTTATTATTTCCAGCATATCTGTTTCCCCCACAACTGGGACACAGCTAATGCTGAAACAGAAGAGCCAGGAGCAGCGCATATAACCTATGTCTATAATGAGCTATAACAGACCAGATCATTTCCACGTCAGAGACTCTGTTTAAAGGGGGAACGTGTGTAGAACCAGAGAATGTTCCTGTTGAGGCAGACCTCCTAGTTCCTATTGACTGTATGTCTCCTTTGATGTTTCAGGGGCTTAGGAGTGAAGCCAAGATGTGACCGTCCTGACCACTCACAGTTTGGATCTCTCCAGCCTTTAGAATCCTTGTTTCTATAGCAACAAAAAAATTGATTACCACAAATAAAAGATTCCACAATGCAATCCTCTACTCGTCCCTCCCAGCCGCCAAGGCCTCGGCGCTTTGAAACAAGCAGGCGGGCTAATACTGCCGCAGAACCAAAGTCTCATGGCCCTGGTTTCCGGAGGGAGGATAAAAACATGAACACTATCACCAATTCTTCCCCGCGCCGCGCCACAAAGGCTTCCTCGGAAAACACAAGAATAAGGGTGGGCGTGCAGCCCAGAGCGCCAGTGGCTCAGTCGAGGCTGGCCGCGAAGAAGCAGGGTGCTGCGGCTTCGAATCTAGCAAAGCCCAAATTGAAAAGTGTGCGTGCTCCAGCAGCAGCGGCGAAAGTTGCCCCTCCAGCACCTCCTCCTCCTCTCCCTCCCCTCTCTCCCCTCCTTCCTCTGGACCCCAACTGCAACGAGCCAAGCCTGCCCTGCCTGTGTTGCGATGGCCGCTCTCCGCAGGACAACAACAGTATGTTCAACCACAACCACAATAACAACAACGCCATCTCTCTGAGAAACCAAATGCGGCTGCAGCCACCTCCACCCCCTTTGGCACTGATGCAGGAAGGGAAAGGGGTTCAGGAACGACACCAGGCTAGCCCTTCAAAGGCCCTGCCCCAGCCTCAACCGGCACCCTGTGCTGCTGCCGCTGCCGCCGCCGCTGCTATAGAGAACGAGGTTCAAAATGCAGACAAAATCGTTGAATTGGACAACAAGAACAACGCAAAGCCACAAGAAGAGGAAGACGAGGACGACAGCAGTGGGGATATCGACGTGGACGTCGATCAGGGTGACGACGACGATGATGACGACGAAGATGACGATGACACACTCGTCCCCTCGTGCTGTGATGGCCCCCCCTCCCTCCTGGACCTGTCTCTCTCCACGTCCTCCTCCTCTTCCTCCTCCTCCACCTCCATCAGTTCCTGCTCAGACCTGGAGTCTGACTGTGCTGATCTGTCCACCTCGCTCTGCTCTTCTCATGACCAAGATGACCTGGCCACACCTTTCTCCCCCCAAGAACCACAACCCCTTCCTCAAGCTCCAGAGTGTCACCCCCCAGCCCGCCCTGCCCCATCCCTTCCCCTCCTCAACCGCAATATTTCTCCGCCGATGTCTCGTCCGGATCTCGATGCCTGCTCCCCAGACGAAGGCTATCCATCTGCCCCCGCGTCTCCATCCTCAGACTACTTGGGAGCCAAAGGTTACACGGGGCACGGGCACCTGGATTCAGAGGTCACCAAATTGGGCCTGTTGGACTTCCTGGAATCCGTAGGGGAATTTGGAAAGATGGAGCGTTTTAGTCAGGTGATCCAAGTAGCTCATTGGGATCTCGAAGCGGAGCAGCATTGGGACGTGCTGAGGGATCGACTAGATCACCTGGATCGCCTGGAGAAGGTCAACAGGGAGGTCAAGCTGGCCTACATCGCCAGGCTGCATGAGAAAGATCTAGATTTAGGAGATTTTGAAGAGCAGGACTTCTCTGATGTTTTGGACGAAATGGGGAACATCGACATGTCCTGGAAACTGTATAAAGGCCGCGGTGGAACGCTGGGAGATTCCCAGGAGTTTTCTGATGCTGGCGTTGACCTCACAGCGCCGTCCGATTGTGATGAACCTCTGGCGTCGGATTCCCTGACTCCGTCGCCCGTCAGTCCGCCCCCGAGACCCCCCAAACCCCCGGCGCGCCACGCCAGTGTGAACTCTGACCTCCACACTTACATCAACATCAGCAGGGAGACCACCTCCATCGCCGTCTCCACCTGCCCCACGCCAACGTTCTCCACCTTCTCCCCCAACTCCTCGCCCACTTTCTCCACTTTCCGGTGTGAAAAAGCACTCCCGCCCTCTCCCCCGTCCATCCCGCCTCTCCCGGCCTCACAGCCCATCCCGTACCTCACCCTCTACACGGCCCCACTGCCCCCTCCATTGCACACGCCGACTCCTCCCATCCCTCCCCCTCGGAAGAGACACCTGGCCAGGAAGGAGGCCCAGCGGCTGGCCGCTCTGCAGGCCCAACAGGAGAAGACGCCGCTGTCTCTGCCGCCTCCCACCACACGCCCCCCTCCTCTACCGCCCCCTCCCACCATCTCCGTAGCGTCCTCCTCTCCCCCTGAAATACCGCAGCCACCCCCGCTTCCCCCTCCGCCCTCCTTCCACGCGCTGGACGTGGAGATCCGGAAGCTGCTGATGCTGGCTGGGCTAACTCAGGCCGAGCTCCTCAAACTCAGCCCGGAGCTCAGCGTCTGCGTCGGGGGGCTGGAGGACGAGGGGGGGCATAGCGCCACTTCTCCGAAGTCTGAGGTGGCCCAGGAAATAATACGGCCGATCATCGCTGAAGGCGAAGCCGTGGCCGTCGCTCGGAGCAACAAAGGCGAGCTAGATACGGGAAAACGGATGGATGTCGTGGACGGCAAAAAGCAGGGCGAGAGGACAACTTCATTCACCGAGATGGCCAGACGACGGAAGAGGAACTCCGGCCTCATGTCTGAAGTGTACTACAGCACCGAAACCTTCCACCGTCACTCCTCTCCGCTCTCAGACTCTCCTCCCCCTCCCCCTCCCCGCCCCCTACCCCCCATACCCCCGTCCCTGCCGCCCCCCAGAGTTTGCACCCTTTCGGACAATTCCGCCCGGCCCGAGAGATTTGATTGGCTCATCGCGTTCACGCCAGATACTGAAGCTCTGCTGCTGCAGCCGCCCCCACCACCGCCGGCCCTGGAGACCACTACAAGCGCTGAGGTGGTGGACACGCCAAAGAAGCTGACTTCTTCTTCCTCTGGGTCATCTACCGGATCAGGCCCAAAGGTCACAACCTTTAAGGAGCTGCGCTTCCGCAACCGGAACACCTCCCCTCCGATGAAGGTGATCACGGATCCGGAGCCGGACCCGAGCATCGTCACCCCGGACCCGGACATCCTCTACAACCTGAAGTGGAGACGGGAGAAGAAAGCTGGAGACGGGGAGGGGGGCGAGCACCAATGGGAGTACACCTCCCAGGCCCAGGCCTTCTTCATGCAGCCCCCGCCCGCCCTCACCTCCATGGACGCGCTGAAGGAGATGCTCCAGAGGGCCGACGAGGAGGGCCGGCGGGCGGAGCTCTGCGCCGCCCAGAAGTTGGGCTGCTCGGCAGCGAGGGACGGCAACCTGTGGACCAGCGGCGAGGAGCGGGGGAAAAAGCCAAGGGAGGAAGAGGCGGAGGCGGCGGTGGTGAGGGCCAAAGAGAAGAGGGTGGAGCAGCCAGGGGCCCAGGTGGAGGTGAGAGGCAGAGCTGACGGAGGGAGGACTCTGGAATCCAGAACTATAGGTGAGTTTGAGTGGAAGCACTGTGTGAGAAGATCAACCATATGAACGGTTATGTTTGTATTGAACCGGTTTACATTTAATTTGAACCTAATCTCAATATTGAAATTATGGATCAATCAAATGAGACATATTTATCTAATGTAAGTGTGTGTGTGTGTGTAGGCAATCCCCTGTGTGTGTGTCTGAAAAGTGAGAATTCCAACAAGGGATTCATCAAAGTAACTTAAGACTCCAATCAGTGCAGTCTGGCCGCGCATCACATCTAAGCCGGGCAGATGATGGAGGGGAACAGATGGAGTGTGAGAGGGGGAGAGAGGGCCTAACAGTTGGCTCTCTCCCTCTCTCTCACTCTCTCGCTCTCTCTCTGCATCTCTGCACAGCAAATATCCTTGAACAGAATTGCAGAAAGAAATATAGGTGGTAAATGACTGATGGAAGAGAAAAGAACACAATAGCCATTGGCATTTATGTAGGTGTTGGCCAATGGATTAAACATGAAGCGTGGACAAACCGAGGCAAATAATGAGCAGAAAGAGAGGAAGGAGTCCATGAGGGGCAGAGCTGGGTGGATAGAGAGACTGGGAGAGGCAGGGATAAAGAGATGGTTTGGCCTCAACTCAGTGGTCGGCAGATCCTGTTGGTGGGGATGTGATGATGTCATCATCGGTGCCTTATTCAATTATTCATCGTCTCTTTAAATCGTGGGGAGGAAACGTAGTAGTGCCCACTAAGGACTCATACACAGCCATATATATACTCATACTCATAATCTGTTCTCTCTCTCCTCACTTTCTGCCAGCCGGCGTGCTGCTCTCCTCTCCTGTCTCTCTGCTGCGTCTTACATGTTCTCCAGTTTATTTGTTATTCCGACTTACTGTCCTTACTTTATATAGCACAGTGAGTCAGTTCTCTCTCTGTTGTTTTTCTCCCAGTAGACCTCTCTCTCTATTCTGAAACAAGAATGTGTGTGTGTGTGTGTGTGTGTGTGTGTGTGTGTGTGTGTGTGTGTGTGTGTGTGTGTGTGTGTGTGTGTGTGTGTGTGTGTGTGTGTGTGTGTTTTGACTTCCAAAATGTATATATAAACGTACTGATTATGCCATTCAATTTTTCCAATAAACGCCTTAAATGTGATATGTGTTCGAATTAAAATAAGGAAACAACAAAGACAATAAGAAAACACTGAACTCTCTCTCTCACTATTTGTATCTGTGTTCTCCACTTTACCTCCTCAATTATTAAAATTTAGGTAAACGTTGGGTAACGTGCACTCAAAATAGAGCAGCGTGTTCGTGTGTGTGTGTGTGTGGCCCTTTAAGAACACGCAGGGTGGGTCCTTGTGTGTACCAATTACGGAGCACCAGTAAAGGAACAACAGGAAGTATCTGTGTTGCTTTTACTTCATAGACAGTGGAACTCTTTCAAGGTATGGTTGGCCTGCAGCCCCCTCCCACCCCCCCCCCCCCCCTCAATAGAGTAGGCTTCACAGGTAACAGCTGTAATGGAGTTTGTATTCCCAGCCTCTCAGACAGAGATAGACCCAGTGTGACTCAGCTGAAAGAACAGACCTGCTTTCTGCTGGCTGAGTCAGCATAGACTGTAGCCCTGAACGGGAGGGGAGAGAGAGAGGGAGGGAAGGGAGGAGGTGGGTGGGGCCAGAGGGAGACAGGGAGAGAGAGAGAGAGAGAGAGAGAGAGAGATATAGAAAGCTCCTGACCGAGTGGAGGAAATTGGTTTATCCCCCGGACAATGATGTTATCCAGTCCTCAATGATGCTGTCCAGGCAAACGTGTTCAGCAGAAAGATCATAGATGCAACTTTCATAATCATTCATCATTTCGATGGTAAAACTAAATAGGATGTTGGGTGTTTTTAATTGGTGTCAACAATCATGGTGTATCACTGACGATAAGTTAATATGATATTAAACGTGCGTTGCTACTTCTCATAGCTCGTCTCCATTGAATCTTCACGCCCTGTGTGCATCAACATGTATTCAAAAATCACACGGTTTGAAATGTTCTTAAAGGCGGGTGGAACCAAATGCAAATGTCCGTCTCTGTCCTCGCCCACAATCGTGGAGAAAGTTATTCTTCATGCAATTCTTTTCGGAAACGGAACAAAACCCAAACCGTGGTTGTTCAAATGTAATTCACGTCAAAATCCTTGCTTACTGTTCTGCTCACGGGCCATCATGCATCACAACAGACAACATAGTTCCACCCTCCTTTAAATCTGGCATTGCTGCATGACGTGATAGGATGACTGTTGTTTTAATGGTTGATACCCATGGGTCTCCAGTCTAGACTAACATTCTCTCCATCTCTCTCTCCCATCCATTTGCCTCTCTCCACCTCTTCCATTCCACCCGGTCATTTCCAATGGTTTCAATGACTCCTCCTCCTGTCCCACATGTGATCATGCTTGTTGACCTTGCCCCTCTCCCCACCACACCCACTCCCTCCCCCTCCCACCCCGTTTCTGGCGTGTCCTCACCCCTCAGTGTCCTCACCCCCGCTCTCCCTCGCTCAGTTCCGCAACAACTACCCCCTTGCCTCCCCCTACTTCCTCCACCGCGATCCCGCCGCGCCCCTCTACCGGCCCGGCTACTATAACCCCTGCCCCGCGTCCCGGCGTCACCGCGCTAAAGATGATGATGATGACGGTGATGATGATGAGCAGCCACCCGGTGCCCGCCCTAAACTCACCCCTAACCATGAGCCCGCCTCCCCCGCCGGTCTGACGCCCGCGCACGAATCTGAGCGGTGCGATGCAGAGTCAGCCGCCAATGACAAAATCAATGGCGAGATGTCGGACGACGAGTCCCAGTCGGACTCCATTAGTCATTTCGACTCGCTCTTCTGTAACAAGTCTGAGAAGTGGGGGGGCTCTTTCCCTGACTGTGGCTCCATCAGTGTGGAGGCCGTTGACTGCTCCACGCCGTATAAGAATCTAGACGTCATGTTGACGCACGCCGACACGCTAAAGGGCGCTAAAGATTCCCGGTGCGCCGGCAGCCCGGGCGCACACGCACCCTCGCACGCCTCCGCACACGAGGGCGGCGGCGGTGGCGGCAACGCAACCCGGGCGACCAAAGAGCTGCCCCCGCTGCCCACCCTCTACCTGTACCACCCTAAGAGCTGCCCGCTGCACCGGGGGGCCCCGCCGCGCCTCTCCCCCATCGGGGCCCTCTCCCCGCCGCGGCGTCCCGGGGCTCTGCCTCCGGGGCTGGACGGCTCGGGCCTCGGCTCCCCGCTCTCCCCGCGCTCGCACACCCTGCCCGCCCTGGCCGCTCCCCTCTACTACCCTTACCTGTACCCCCCGATACCGCCCCGCACACCCTCTCCCCGCTCACCCCC
Organism: Coryphaenoides rupestris; assembly: GCA_002895965.2. Taxonomy (NCBI): domain Eukaryota; kingdom Metazoa; phylum Chordata; class Actinopteri; order Gadiformes; family Macrouridae; genus Coryphaenoides; species Coryphaenoides rupestris. The sequence continues at coordinate 77,446 of PIJE02001028.1, read as the reverse complement.
CCCCCGCTCACCCCCGCCCCGCTCACCCCCGCCCCGCCCCCCTAAACGCCAACAGGCTCCCCCGAAGCCCAGAGCGTCCAGTAAGATTTCTTTCTCTCTTCTCTCTTTATCTTGGTTCTCTTCTCTTTGCCATATGTCTTGCGCATCGTCCGTCCGTCCGTCCGTCCGTCATCGTCCTGCGTGCATGGCTGTCTTGCCATCTATGTGTGTGTGTGTGTGTGTGTCTTTATTCTAGTCTCTGAGTAGAAGCCCCTGTGCTTTTCCCTCTCCTGTATTCCCCTGGGGGTTTGCAGATTTGAAAGAACTGGGTAAGGCGGCCATGTTGTTGTTGTCAAAAGCCAATTCCCCGCTGGTCACATGATACTTTTCATATCTGCAAACTGTCATTGGAAACGGAAAAGTACCAGCTGTTCTTATCAGAGCTTCTGGAGTATTGGCTGTTTTGATCATTTTTTGAATGTTTGTCCTTAATCTATCCATTCTTTATCTATGTCTCCATGTCATTTCCGTTGTCTTTATGTTCTTCTTGCATGCATGGTGTACTGAAATGGACACATTTCATGCAAAACCACAGCAGGCTTGTTGATGATGATTTTGATGATTATGTTGCTTTAAAATCATGTTAACTGTTCTCTGAAATCCTTGTACGAATGCATTAAAAAAAGAAATCTGTTCTTAAACTAACACAGTTTATTTCTAACTATGTTTTGCATTTATATCACCTTTTTATATCAATATAAATAGATGTATAGACATGACTCCTGCTCTATGTGTGTTTTAAGTAAGCTATAACTGACCTTTTTTCTTGCCTTTATGTTGCATTTCCCCCCCACCCCAGAGCGACACTGGTGTGTGTATGTGTACATGGATCATCTACTTACTAGCATTGTGGTCATTGAGATCCAATATATGTTATAAATGCTAAAGGTTTGAGGCATGTCTTAGCCGTAAGAGTCTCAATCGAGGGTCTAGATCTTCTCTAGACGCGCTCTAAACGGCATCTTTACAGATGCCGTGTTGAACGGCCGTCGCAGTATTGCTGTGCTATCGTATTATTTACCCCGGAGTCATGCTCATGTCTTTTACTGACCTGAATTCCACCATCTGCTACGACCTGGCTACTCCGATGCATCTCATCGCTTAGCTTATACTTTTGTTAGCGCTGCTAATGTTGCATTTCTTCACTTCACCCGTTGAGTGTCTGCTAACTCCCTGCTTTACTGTCCCACGGCAGCGGTTCGCAGGGTCTCCTTCGCTGGCTCTGTCCAGAGTGACAGAACCTCCTGGATGGCCGAAGATGTCAAGCTTCCCGTGAGACGTTTTGGCCTCACTCCCATCTGCCTGCAGGAAAAGAAAGGTATATGTGTGCGTGCGTAGGTTTAGTGGACACGCAATGTGTTCTTCTTTTTGGGGTTGTTGTCCGCTCTGTGGTGGTGTAACGGAGGGCTGTGTTATGGTTGTGGTTGTGCTCCCCCCCCCAGCTCTGGTCAGTATGGTGAGTGTGGCTGTGGAAGCCATCTTGGCCCAGTTCAGCTCCTCCAGGACTGTGGTTCAGAAGGTGAGACTCGGCTGCCGAGGCCCGTTTGGTTGTGGGACATTGTTTTGAAGAAAAATTATTTAGCATATTGTATGTTCTTGGATGTTGGTATGGTGCTCAGAATCGCACATCTGCTCTTATCCCAGCTACTTATGCAGGCAACTTGGCAATCTCATAAATATGAATGCCGGAAATCTGTTATATTATTATTATATTATCTTTATGTACCACAGCGATATATTGCTGTCTCCTTCAACAAATGTACTCTTTGTAAGTCGCTTTGGATAAAAGCGTCTGCCAAATGCTCTAAATGTAAATGTACATTTCAGAAAATCAATATAAGTAATCTGTTCCAAGAATCGGTGTGCTGTCCTGATTGTAATATGTAATTAATTGTTGAAATGTTTTTTCTCTCATATACATTTCTGGTCTCAGTCTCTTGCAGTTAGCATGGTATTCAAGTGTCCTCAGATAACCCCGTAGAACACTAAGTCCCCTTGTGTACTAACTTCAGATTCCTGTTAACCCTTCACCGACCACATCTCACCCTGTTACTGTAAAACCCCCCATTGTGTGTGCTCTCCTTCATCCTCATCGGCCCTTTTGTGTCCTAAAACACTACCTTTCTTTCTCTCGTGTATCCCCCCACCCTTCCCCATCTCGCCTCTCTCACTTCCCATCTGTCCTCTCCGGCTCTGTGTGTTCCTCCTCCTCCTGCTGCTCCTCCTCCTCCTCCTCCTCCTCCTCCTCCTCCAGGCTCTCTCGGGAGACAGCAGCGTCAACCCGACGCTCGGCCGTCTGGTGCTGCAGTGCCTCTGCCCGGCGCTGCACGGCCTTCTGTCCGACGGCCTCAAGCCCCATCAGTGTGACGTGATCGCGGGCAGGAGGCCAAATTCAGCCTGGGGATTGGTCCAGGCCTCCACAAAGCCAGGTACTGTGGCCTGTAGTCACGTCTTTGGGAACACAACACAACACATTTCCTCTTTGTCTCTCCCTCGTACCTCCTTTCCCCCACTGTATCACTCAATATGTGTTGATTTCCAAGGTCAATGAATGCAGGGCAAACTGAATAATTGCAGGATATTGATTTTGGCTGGAGAGCCAAAAAAACGGCAGTTATTTTGTCTTTGTAATCCGCTTAGCTCTCGCTCTCCCCCCTCCTCCACATGGTGTGCCACAGGTCCCCTCACCCAGACCGTGTACAACCTGCAGGTGAGAGTCGGCCAGCTCCCCCAGCTGAGGCAGAGCAAACACAGGTTCAACGCGTTCCTCTTCGGCCTGCTCAAGTACGTCTGCTCAACCTTCCTCCTCCTCATTGTCACGAATGCGCACACAGCGACCGTATTTATTGTGTTAGGATTTATTTATGCAGCGCCATTCATAATCTAGTTCAGGAGCTGCACACTGCTACTTTCTTGCACGCACAAACATTTTTTTTTCTCAGCCTACTTACAGAACAGTGTGATCCTCGTCTCTATAATCCTCTGCCTCTCTCTCGCAGTACCAAGCTTCTAGACTTCTGGCTGTCTCACCTTCAGTCTTGCAGTGGTGAGTTCTCCGCTTCCTCCACGCTGTCTCCCTCCTCATGTGTCGTTCCCCAGATGTTTCTAAGATGCTAAACTTTGACCTCTTTGCGTCTACAGATGTGCTGGAGACCTTCTACCAGCCCTCCTCCTTCATGCGTGTGTCCCCCGCGGTCGGCCTCTACGAGGAGCTGCTCCTCCTGCTGCAGCCACTCAGCCTCCTGACCTTTAACCTTGACCTGCTCTTCCAGCATCACCACTTGTCGCCGGCCAACCACGGCCCGCCGGCTCAGGAGGCGGGCTTCAGGCTCAACAACACCCGGGGGCCCCTGTCCGAGGGGGGCCGGGTTAGCGGCAGCAGCAGCAACGGTCGGCTGGAGAGCTTGTCCAAGCTGGACGCCGGAGTCCCGGCCAGCTCCGATGGTCAAGGATCAGGGGCGTCCCCCTGTATCGACGCAGCAGCGCCCTCGCAGCCCCCGGTTGCCGTGAAGCGCACCAGCCCCCAGCTGCTGTGGGTGCAGGAGAAGGAGATCAGAGATCTGCCCCCGCCTGCCCTGGACGAGGGCGGCTTCTCTCAGCAGGCAGGACAGGTGAGCTCAGTAGCTGCAACATCCGATGTCACTTTGAATACCTGGCGAGCCACTCTCCAGTAACGGCGCCCCTTTCCTTCCCCGCCACAGGTGCTCCAGGAGGGCTGGGAGGCGGTGCTGCGCCTGGGAGGCCGTCTGAGTCGCAACCTGTCCGAGCTGAGCCTCCCCGCGGGCGAGGGCCAGGGGAGGGACGACGACACGGAGCTCTACTCCCCGGCAGGAAGTGACTTCCCGCGGGTGGACAGCACTCACAACGTCCCCTGGGGGTTCGGACGCCTCTTCGGAGTGTCCAAAGGCGCCGCCGGCAACATCTCAGGTCACACGCCACAGACAAGGTAAGATTAAGACATTATCTAGAAGCATTTTCCTATTCCTTGTGCTTTGCAATGCTGTGCGTGACTTTAGTGAATGTACTTTTCTATTTAAATCCGGGCTCCTTACATTGTTGATCTGTTACTTTCCATCCATCCATCCATCCATCCATCCATCCATCCATCCATCCATCCATTCTCGTCCACTTATCCAGGGCCGGGTCGCGGTGGCAGCCAGCTAAGCAGGGCCCCCCTGTTACTTTCCATTGCATCACTTTGCCTTGTGTCCCATGTACCTTACTCGCTAGAGCATGGCGTGAGCATTGCTAAGTTTCAGGCTTTGACTCCCCTCTTGGTGTTGTTAAGGAGGTGCTTTGGGTGAAAAGCTTGTATGAGATGGTTCCATATGAACATATCCTGGTTCTTGTTGGTCCGTCCGCAGACGTCCCTCCCAGTGGTTGGGCCCCGGGGTCACGGCCCTGACCCGCATGGTGAGCAGCAGTTCCCTGCCGACACTCAAGAGGGCGCCGGAGCCTCAGAGAGAGAGCCAATCAGAGGCGCCGGCCCAAGAGGTGGAAATACAGAGCATGGGGGAGAAACCCCGGCAACTCAGGTAATGATACACCTCAGGAGAGGAGATAGCTTTGTTTTTGTTTGTGTGATTAGATTTAGAATATCGTCTGAAACCTCAAGTTGCGCCCCCCCCCTCCTCCTCAGGTCCGTGAGAACGCTGTGCGACCACGCCGCCGGGACCGGGTCAGAGCTCAGCTTCCAGAAGGGGGAGGAGCTTGTGGTGCTGGAGGGCGTCGACCACGACTGGATCCGCTGTCGTCAGGGAGAACGGGAGGGGCTGGTACCGATTGGCTACACTTCACTGATCATGTGACTCCGGCAGCAGAATCACGACCGTCGTCGTTGCGTTTAAAAAACAAAAAACAACAAAACAACAAACCTAAAAAAACGAATACAAAAAAATTAGAAGTATTTTGAAAGGGAAGTAGAGTCAGAAAATGATGATGAAGATGAAGATGATGATGATGAAGATGCCCTAACAGGATTCCCGCCGGGTTATCAATGTGATGCTGGTGTTCTCCATCGCCGCCACCATCTGCTCTGCACTTTTTATTTATTTTTTTGCATCAGGAGCAAACTCTCTCTCTCTCTCACTCTGTCTCTGTCTCTCTCTCTCTCTCTCTCTCTCTCTCTCTCTCTCTCTCTCTCTCTCTCTCTCTCCTTGCCTGAATGAATAGCAGATGGTTTGAAATAATGAGTCAAGCAGAAAGCCGTCCCTGTCTGAGAGCGAGCGAAGGCCTCCTCCTCCTCCTCCTCCTCCTCCTCCCCCCGTGTCCGCCTCTCTGCGGCGTATCTCTTTAAAATGCGCTTTTCCACCGTCAACCTCCCTCGCCAGCCGCTGGCTGATCTGAACATGAGTGATGGCCGTGGACAAAAGTGCGGTTCGGGGCAAATCCAATGATCTTCAGATCGCTAACCGGCTTCTCTGTGGGGCTGACGTTTGACTGCCCTGCTAATTTGGATCTACGGGGGGGGCGGGGGAAGAGAGTTGCAGCAGGTGGAGGGAATAGGGGGATCCCTGTTGCGTAGCGGTAGTGATGTCATGACCCACACCGACCCCCCCCCCCGTACAAGTGTCCCCCGCGCGTTCCAACAACCTTTTCACCCCGTTGTCGACCTCTTGCGCCCGCCTCCCATCATGTGTTGTGTGACATCGCTCTGCTAATATATTTTACTGTAAAAAACAAAAAGACAAATAGAATATGTATACATACACAAGATATGGTATATAGAAATATATATATATATAGAAATAATTATATGGGGGAGGGGAAAGAGATTGGTTTCCCCGACATTGCTAGAGGAACAATATGCGCGGGTCGATGATTAATAAATGTTCTGATCTACTGTTTACATCGTCAAAAGTGGAACAAAAAAAAATGCAACCACCCTCTGGGTGACCGTCGTACATGCAAGGAAAAAATGAAACGTGTGCGAGTCAACGAGTGTGAAATCCTACCGCTTCATCTGATGAGAATCCCGTGCTTTTATCCGTTGCCGTCGTGCGATCCCATAAACACGTAGACACATTAGAGTTAGGCTCATCCCCCTTTTTAAAACACTGTTTGCATTGTATCGTGCTATGAATGCTTTGACTGACTGCAAGACGTGCAAGGAACTATCTTATCCCGTACATGCATATACTATATATATATATATATATACACCCCATACTGAGTACTGTCAGATGCCAACATGCTGTAACCTCCGTAGCTGTTCTCTCTTAAGCTCAATCGTTTCTATTCCCCCCCCCCTCGGCCGCCAGACTGAAGAAGGCTTCAATTTAAAACGCCAACTTAAATTCACTCTTCTGAACTGAACTTGATGCGGTAGGCAAAGCATATGATTATGTGTGACTTGACGCTACTGTAAAGCCTCACTGTGCGGTGGCTGGCCTTCTGCTAGCGCGCATCAGCCTTCTATTTACCTCCACTGGCCATGTGTGGCTCGTCCTAATCATTGATATATTAATGATAGTGATAGTAGGTGGTCATACTGTATGTGCAAGTGATAATATGTTGATTTTTCTAATGTTAATTATATGCCGTATATTAATTTGTGTCATAATTTGATTATTCGGTAGATTTGCTTTTTCAAGGTAAAAAAAAAAAAGCCCTGCTCTTGATTCAATCTGGACATAGTTCAAGTGTGAAGTCTGGTGTTAAAATATTTAAAGACTCAAAGTCAAACTTCCTTCACGAGATAAAACGTCAGGACATTTGACTTAAATAAATATTAGATTTGCCTGACAAGGTTTGTTCTCAAGTACAGCTTATTGGCCACTTAAATATCAGTTCTTCAAGGTTTCAATGTCCTTATGCCAACGCCATGTAGCTTGAGATTATTGTCACTACGGCAACAGTCTTGGAAAATAGTGTAAGTAGCATTAGTTTTAAAATGAAGTGCAAACAACTTAAAGAACTTGGTGAAGCACAGCCAGCTTGCGTTACTGTTGCCATTAAGTGGAATCCAAGATCCATCCATAAGTCATCTGCTGCAGTCTAGATGAAGAAAAGATTACAAAACATTTAGTTGTGTTGTAATTTAAAACTTTTTTTTTGTTCAAAGTGTAAATTCCAAATGTAAGATTATATTCTGAATTTATTTGTGAGAAAAAATTGTTAATTTATTGGATGTGCAATTTATTGGTATTGAGGTTTCCTGAATGATACAACTAGATCTGTCTCCTGCGTTTCTCTAAACTCTGTCTGGACTTGTGTGTGTGTGTGTGTGTGTGTGTGTGTGTGTGTGTGTGTGTGTGTGTGTGTGTGTGTGCGCGTATGGAAATGTGCGCAGAAAAGAGTGAGTCCATTGTGTGTGCACATCTGCGCTTTCACTCGTGTTTGTTGTGTGGAGATGTGTGTGGCAAGTGGGTATTGTATTTCTCTTAGCTTTCTGTTCCTAGTCTCTCTCTCTCTCTCTCTCTCTCCCTCTTGCTCTCTCTGCCTATCTCTCTCACCCCATGGTGTCATGTAGCCTGCCCTGTAGTCCTACCCTGTATCCTACTGTTGTGTATATTACAGTGCCCATATAGTATCAGTCACTGTCCAGCTTCTGCATGTGCTTGTTTGTAAATACACCAAATAAATGAACAAAAACCAAACCTAACACTCTGTCTCCCATGGACTCGTTCTTGGCGTCTCTCTCGTTACTATTTAGTCATCAAAGCAGATGCTTTTGTCCAAAGTGAATATTTTTTTTCTAGTGCTCTCTGCATCTCTGCTCCTTTGTGGATTCACTTCACTCTTATTTCTGCAGGAAATCCACTACGTTCATGTCGTAGGGAGAAGCCGAGCAGGTTTATTGGAATAAATGCACTTTGAATAACGACCGTGTGAAAGAGCCGGCAGCTGCGGAGGTTGCAGAATTTTTGCTGGGGAAAAAACACCAGGCTTATGCTTGGTTTTATTTCACTCCCGCCTCCCTGGTCCCGCTCTGGAAATGTAATATGTGTAATGTGTCTGGGTGTGTAGTCCAGGCCAGAGCCTCCCAGGGTGTCCTAGGATACTGCAGAGAGGAGAGCGACCGTGAGCCAATCAGAGCGCCGCAGCCCCTCCCCCACCACCTCCTCCTCCTCCTCCCATCTCTCTGTCCGGGTGTTCTTATGATAACCTCTATTGTGGGTCATTACGGAGGACAACATGGCTCTCGCCTCACACACCACTAGATAGCACTGTAAGCATGAGCTAATTATCTCCCCGTCTCCACTGCGGTAGTTTTCTCGCCGGAGCAGTAAGATGTCCACCGCCTCCGTGGCCTTTTTAGATGGCGCGGCGGAGGCCTGTGTGTTCACAAGGGTTTCCCCGACGCACATACAACATAGAATGCTTTCTTTTTATTGTGGATATAGAGGCAAAAAGGTTTGACTGACATTCAATGGCATTGGGTAGTTATGATAACAATGATTTCCTTTTTGTTTTTCAGATGCACATTATCATAGGGAATAGGCAAAGGCTACATTTCATGCAAACTATATAAATAACTCCTTGTTGTGTGTACCTTTGATATAAAGTTAATCATCCACTGGCAATAGTGTAGTGCTTTTTGTTAGAAAGGGACAAGGGGAAATATACATGTAAACAGTCAAAGAAATTGCACTTTCTTGGCTTGTTATTTGGAAGCCACATTATACTTAAAAGTAGACTTAAAAGACTGTCATTGAAAAAAGATAACCAATTCATTAATAATTGATTGTCTGACCCACAAAAAATACAATTATCTGAAATAAAAAAAACTAAACAAATCATGTATTCTATAAAAAGATTCATATACAATCATTGTCAATTTAAACAAGAAATGTCTGATACTATATTGGTCAGTCATTTTTAAAAACGTCTTAGTCAAAGGAAAGTTCTGTTTAGTAACAACTATGTATAATCCGGATGGTACTAATATATAATGCATAATACTAATTGTACACACTACGGTGGATAGGTAGTAAACTATTTGTATCTTAATACATTTACTTGTAATTAGACACTTAGATATCTATCTTTACTAAGTGTATCTTTTTTTCTATGATGACATTGTCAAACTATCTGTACAGAAAACTGACCTTGCTTTTGTGAATAATCAAATATAAAAAAAAGTAACATACAAAACAAAGGTGTTTTATAGTCAATAGTTATCACAGGGAATATTGCTTTTAAAGACTGCATCAATTTGCGTAGATATTTATCGTACAACATGGCACTTACAGAGCATTCAGGGTACATTCCTCTAGTATTATTATTTTTTTTGTAATAATTTTCTTTCCCTTTAAGACATTTTGATTGTCCGTGCTCTGTTCAGAGCAAAGAGCGAAGCATTCTCCAAGGCAGTCTGAAGTAAACAGAAACACATTAACCCCCCTCTCCCACCCCCACCTGCCCCCACTGAAACAATACTGAGTATAGTCAACAACAAGCGCTTTCTAATCATTAATACGCAGAGTACATTTCGTTACTAGACATTTGCTATTTTTAAAATATAACCTCTGAGAACCTCGTTACAAACTCTATTGCAGCGGTGCCAAAAATTCCTTCGGATACGCCCACTCTCTCTCTCTCTCTCCCGCCCCCCTTTTGTAACAGATAACAGACCTGGTGGGGGGGGACCAAAGCACTGTCTAAATAGTTTAAAATATCTCCCTCTGCTCGTCTCTGCTTACCCTCACCTGCGCCGTGATGCGGGCCGCAGTCCTAACGCTGCAGCAGCATCAGCAGCAGAGCACACGGGGGAGGCGGCCTGCAGCTCCCGGGGGGGCCCTCGGCCACTACGACTATTTTAATCCTGAACTGAACCCCACGGCGAGGCGCTCAAATGAAGAAACTGACCAATGTCTCTACGACTTTGATTAAGGTGCCAAAGTTAGGGGGCTGTTCCAATGTGTGTGCGTGTGTGTGCGTGTGTTTATGTGCGTGTGCATGTCTTGTTGTGTGTGTGTGTGTGTGTGTGTGTGTGTGTTTGTTTATAGTGTGTCCACTTAGCATGCAGTCGATAGTGTGCTTCATTTCTCCAGCACTAGTGCAAATTCATCTCAGCTGGTCAATTTTCTTTCAACTGGTACATTACTCTCTCTCTCTCTCTCTAGCTCTCTCTCTCTCTGTCTCTCACTCTCTTGCGCTGTCTCGCTCTCTCCGCTTTGCACGTCCTTCGCCTCTTGGACTAAGAATGCGTTGCCATGGTTTCATCGCTGGTATGATGCCCTTCGGAGCAGAGGGTTCAACACACTCAAAAGTGTGGCGCTGTGTTCAGATGCGTGTCTTCTTCTGCGTATGGATTTCACTCCTTTCACTCGTAATGCATCTGTTCTCCTTTTCCACTTTGCGATAATTGTTCCTTAAGGCGGGATTTCAACGCTGGTGTTCTGAAGTTCATCTCTGTCCCATCTGTCCGCCGTCCGTGGGCCCGCTCCCAAGATCCCCCCCCCCCCCCCCCCACCCGGAGCGATCCCACCTGCGTTAAAAACAGAGGGTGAGGCACGCTGGGAAATGGCTGCACTCACGTTTGCATCTCTGTTTGTGGGAAACAAACAAAATGTGTTTTCTCTTGTCACGTCGCTCACCTCTGGCTCTAAGCTTATGAGTGCTGCAGTGCAAGGAGTAAGTCGTTCAGCCGTTTCTTCCGCAATTCCCTGCGGCAAACTTCTTCGTCGTCTTCCTCTTCATCGTCTTCCTGGGTCTTGTCTTCCTCTCCCGTCTCCTCTCGTCTGTTCGGGGGTCTGGTTTGCTGCGGCGGGGCAAAAAAGAAAACAACGAAAAATGTGAGAGTCAAACGGATTCGACAAATTTCCATCCCCCCTCTCTTGGCGGGAATCTTCCTACTTCATGGAAAATAGTTCCTTTCTTTTTTTCCCATTGAGAGAAAAATGTGCAAGTTGACGGGAACGTGGTGTGATTGTGAGTGTGCGTGTGTGTGTGTGCGTGCATATGCGTGTGTGTGTGTATTTGTGTGCACGCCTGTGTGTGTGTGTGTGTGTGTGTGTGCTTACATGAGGGTAGGCAGTGAGAGAGCTGGAGGTGTCTGGGGTCCCGCTGCGGGAGTCTCTGCTGATGTCCGTCTGGTCCGCCCCCTGCCGCTCACCTGTGGCGTCAGGAGGGGACCGAGCGTTAGTGACGGTGACGGCGGCTGGGGGGCCGTGAGCGGCCATGGGACTCACACGTGTGCGCGCGTGTGTGTGCGTGTGTGTGTGCGTGCGTGTGTGTCCACAGCTCGTTAACATTTCTCCCTGTGATCACGCTGGCGACGGTCTGAAACTACTGCCGTGCGGTTTTGCTGGTAACCGTGAAGTGGGATTTGTGCCGGGCTCTTGGACACCGGCGGTGGAGGACAGAAACAGGGGGGCGGGGGAGGGGGGCGTTCACGGCTGCCAGGATTTCTGTGGTTGGAAAAGCACTTGGTCTGCAGCGGCGAGTATGATACACAGAGACACGCCAGGAGACGGGAATGAGGATAACAGCAGGAACCCCCCCCCCCGCGACACACACACACACACAGACATGCACATACGTACACAAAGGCACATACACACGCAGACGCATACACACGTGCACAGCACATGAGCCCATACACACAGACACACACACACACAAACTAATTAGCAAACACGCACATGCAAACACCTCCACACAAAGACACACACACACACACACACACAAACACACACAACACACACACACACACACACCACAAACAAACCCCTGAAGTGCAGTCAAACCGAAGAAAAGTGTACTATTTGTGTGTCCATTGATTCAGCCTCGTCATGCGTACACACACACACCTACGGGAACAAAAACTAACACACACACTTGCTTCATGGACCTGACTGGATGTTGCCGTGGTCCCCGCGGCTGCTGGAACACTGTGTGGCGGGGGCGGGGCTGGGGGCGGGGGCCAGGGGGGCAGCGGCTTCACTCTCCGCGCGCTGTCTCCGCCTCTCTCGCTCCATCCTCAGGTGGATCTGCTTGTCGCGCACCAGCTCCCAGTTCCTCACCAGGAACACACGCTGCTGCAGCACAAAGCTCCTGCAGACACACACACACACACGGGCGCACACAAACACACACACACGGGCGCGCGCACACAGGCGCACAGTCGCACACACGCACATGGGCACACGCACACAGGCGCACACATACACAAACACACACACGAGCGCACACACATGGGTGCACAAACGCACACACAGGCACAGACACACACACAAGTGCACGCACACGGGAGCACACACACACGCGAGTGCATGCACACACACACACACACACAGGCGCACAGACACACACACACACACAAGTGCACGCACACGGGCGCGCACACACACAATGCATGCACACACACACAGGTACACAGACACACACACACACACACACACACACAGAGGCAGGCACGCACACACACATACAGGCACACACATACACAGGCGCACACACAAAAAGAGAGAGAGACACACACACACACACACACACACACACACACACACACACACACACACACACACACACACACACATTCCACATTTCTATTGATGCGTTGTAATTCATTTCCAGCAGTAAAACTCCCATTGAAACAGAATAACTAATTGGAAACAGTAAATCATGGGCAATGTAAACGTCTTGTTGTCCACCTCTCAGTGCTGGTCATGGGCTCCATCTCCAGGTGAGGGAAGAGGCCTGACGTGTCCCCAGAGCACCCCTCCTGAGAGAGAGAGAGACAGAGAGAGACAGAGAGAAAGAGAGACAGAGAGAGACAGAGAGAGACAGAGAGAGACAGAGAGAGAGACAGAGAGAGAGAGAGAGAGAGAGAGAGAGAGAGAGAGAGAGAGAGAGAGAGAGAGAGAGAGAGAGAGAGAGAGAGAGTCATTAAATCAACCATGAATGTGGAGAAAAAGTCATTGAAAGACAAGCTCATAATTTTTCTCTGACTCACAAGGTCATGGTGCGACGCTCTTGATCTCCCCTTCAGCCGGCCTGGGGGGGGGGGGGAAGAATTTGTATTATTATTATTCCAACCCTCACCTATGGTCACGAGCTTTGGGTAGTGACCGAAAGAATGAGATCGCGGATACAAGCGGCCGAAATGAGTTTCCTCCGCAGGGTGGCTGGGCTCAGCCTTAGAGATAGGGTGAGGAGCTCAGACATCCGGAGGGAGCTCGGAGTAGAGCCGCTGCTCCTCTGCGTCGAAAGGAGTCAGCTGAGGTGGTTCGGGCATCTGATTAGGATGCCCCCCGGGCGCCTCCCTTTGGAGGTTTTCCGGGCACGTCCAACTGGGAGGAGACCCCGGGGCAGACCCAGAACCCGCTGGAGAGATTATATATCTCGTCTGGCCTGGGAACGCCTCTGGACCCCCCAGGAGGAACTAGAGAGTGTGGCTGGGGAGAAGGAAGCCTGGGGGGCCCTGCTTAGCCGGCTGCCACCGCGACCCGACCCCGGATAAGCGGACGCAAATGGATGGATGCATGGATGGATTATTATTATTATTATTATTTTATTAAACTTTAATTTAACCAGGGAGTAACTCATTGAGATTTAAAATATCTTTCTCAAGCGAGACCTGGCCAAGACAGCAGAGGTAGTTACCTGAGGTGGAAAGTAACTAAGTACATTCATTCAAGTACTGTGCTTAAGTACAAATCTGAGGTACTTGTTACTCCACTACGTTTAGCTTTAGTTACTTTGCAGATTAAAATTAACAATACAAATACAAATCAATAACAAATCATTTTTTTGGGATATTATTATATCAATAAGGATTTATTGGACCCCGGGGGGAAATTCACAAGCTACCCAACAGTATGTAAAGTAGTATATAAAATGCAAATACGTTAAAATGTGCTTCATGTTTACCAGCTTTAAAGTCCAGTAAAACACATTAAAATAGTAATTATAATCCAATAATATAATATACCGGATATTATTCTGAAATGGGCCATTCAGCAAAATGAGTACTTCACTTTTACTTTACTTTACTTTAAGTATAGTTTTATGCGCATACTTTTGTACTTTTACTTCAGGATCATTTTCAATGCAGGATTTCCACAGTGTGATATGACAGATCTTTTACTCCAGTAAAAGTACAAAGTAGTAAGAGTAAGAGTGCAGATACAAATGGAGAAGGCCAGACTCCAGCTCAGTAACAGAGCCTCCTACAAATCATGCAGTGAACCCGACTAGCAAGCCAGCGTTAGCTACTCACTGTAATGCCTCTTCCTCTTCAGTGGCACCGTGGGCTGCCTCTGGAGCTGTGGGAGAACACACACACACACGACACACACACACACACACATGACACACACACATGACACACACACATGACACACACACAACACACACACACACACACACACACACACACACACACACACACACACACACACACACGACACACGCACGGCGACGGCCAACGTATTTAACACAGAAACCGGCGGGACCTCATTCTTCACTCGACAATCTTCTATAATTGTCTGTTCATTTTGACATCCGTCCCTCCGTCCCACCCCTCCCTCGGCAGCCACTTTGGATGAATTGCTGTAACGTGATTAACGCTAACGCTTGCTCTCTTGCTATTGGCTTTGCCAGACATGCCCCCTCACCCCCTCCACACACACACACACACACACACACACACACACACACACA
>PIJE02001028.1:15297-57797 GCA_002895965.2 Coryphaenoides rupestris | reverse complement strand
GAGGCTTGGGGCCGCTCGACCCCGAGGCTCCCTGCACACCCTCATCCTCCTCCTCCTCCTCCTCCGCATCCTCCTCCTCCTCCTCCTCGTTGGGGTCGCACCGATGATGGCGGTGTTTACGCTTTTGTTTGTGTTCGGCCCTTGAGCAGCTGCACCCGAGGGTGGAGGCGAACCCTGCAACGGGACGTTGTCCTCCTCCACCTCCGGCAGCGACTCTCCCCGCGTCCCCCTCGGCCTCGGCCCCCGGGCCTCCGTCCCTCATCGCCCGGCCCATCCTCCGGTGGAACCTGGCGGGGTTCAGGAGGAAGTGCGGGTGGTGGGGTTGGTGGGAGACGTACTGGTGCGGCGGTGGCAGAGGGTAGGAGCTGTGGAGGTGCGGGTAGATAGGCACGGTGGGGGGGTAGCCTCTGTAGAAGCCCATGTCGTCGATGGTGTCTTGGAACTTTGAAGGGCAGCCACACTGCCTGCGGTCTGGCTTCCTGCCACAGTGCAGCGGCTGGCACGGGTAGAAAGGCTGGGGGTGGGGGCTGTACGAGGGGGGGTGTGGCGAATAGGCAGACGGGTGGGGGGAGTAGAAGCCGTTCAGATTGATCCGAAAGATGTTGGAGCGCATGGGGTGCGAGGACGACGAGGGGTGGTGGTGCCGCCGGCCTCCGTCGACCTTCACGCCTGCCTCCGAGCCCGGCCCCGGCCCCGACCCCGTCCCCGGCCGTGCCCAACCGCGCCGTCCGATGTGGACCTCGCCAAAGTGGCCGATCAGATCATCCAGCTCGGCCAAGAACTCGGGGTCGTGCATGTGCAGCTGCTGGTGCTTCTTCTTGTGTTTGCTTTTCTGCTTCTTGGCGGCGTTGTGTCCCAGGCAGGGGTAACCGTCCCCATGAGCGCACTTGTTGGGACCCTGGCAGGGGCAGGCGCACATGCAGCCGCAGGGGGACACGCACTCAAAGTCCCGCCTCCTGTGCCGATGCCTCTCCCTCTGCCTCTCCAGGGCGGCAGGGCTGCCCATGGGGTGAGCGTGTCTGTGAGCGGAGGCCAGGTGGGAGGCGGCCGGAGAGGGGCGCTTGGCTAAGGTGGAGGGGTACCTCTGCCCCCCCAGCATCAGGCCGGTCCGGAAAAGGGACCCCCCGCGGCCGCCCCTCATCTCCCCTCCCCCCCGCTCCGAGATGCTGTTGTTGTCGGTGCCGATGCCGCTGTCGCTGGGCAGCGTCTCCTCGCTGTGTGACTCGCTCCTGGGGGAAGGCACCGCCTCCTTCAGGTGGGCGGGGGAGGCGGGCGAGTGGTGCAGCGGGGGGCCCAGTGCCGAGAGCTTACAGGACGACTGGTGGAACGGGAAGTGCGGTCTCCCCTGGCAAGGGCAACTCTTCTTCACGAAGGGGGAGAGGGAGGAGGAGGCGGCGGGGGGAGGGGGAGGATGTGGGGAGGTGCAGGAGGAGGACGGGGAGGGGAGGGAGAAGGAGTGTGGGAAGACCAGGGAGGAGGCCCCGGGGTCCGTGAAGCTGCCCTCGCTGTAGGGGCTTTGAGCCCCGCTGGAGTGCGTGAGCGACGGGGAGGGGAAGGGGTGAGCGGCCGGGGGCTGCAGCTGGTGGGAGGTGAAGAGGGAGCTCTCTGAGAGGCTGGTGAACAGCGGTGGCTGTGGGGACCGCTGGGCGGTACAGGGGGAGTTGATGTTGCCCACCGGAGCCTTGGGCTTGCGTCCTCTCCTCTTGCCCATGTAGATGGTGCCCCTCTTACTGACGTTGATCTGAGCGCCCCACTTGTCGCCCAGCGGGGACAGAGCCAAGAGGGTGTTCACCGTGGCCTCCTGTGGCCGGCACACTGCGGTCGCTGCAGGAGCACCCTTGCACTCCGCCTCTCCTCTCGTCACCCGCCTCCTCCCGTAATCGGAGCGCATCCCTGTGTAAAGCCTTTTCCTTTTCTTCTTTATCTCGCTAATCAGCTTCCGGATCTTCAGCTGCCTGATGCCTCGCTCCGCACTGAAGCCCTTGTACGTCCCTTTGCCTTCCGAGGGGCTCGGCCGATCTCCACAGGGGTCTTCGGGAAGGGGTCGCTTCGGAGGGCGGCCCCTCTTCCTGGGTGTGGAGTGGGGCTGGGCCACGCCTTGGACAGAGGGGCCGGTCTCCAGCGAAGGCCGACGAGCATCTTCTGGAACTTCTTTGGGGGAGGATTTGGGTGTGAGCTGCTCAGTGTGTGATTTGGGCCGGCCTCTCTTTCGCGCAGGTGTCATGGGATAGCTCGGAGCGTGGAGTTGACTCACACTGTGCACGGGCGACGAAGGTCTGCATGGTGCGCGGTGAGGAGATGATGTTGGAAGCGAGGAGGAGGAGGAGGAAGAGGAGGTGGTGGTCAGGTGCGCCGGATCTGTAGGTCGGTCTGGGGACTTTGTAGGCGGGCAGGCCTTGATTTTCTCCGGCAAGCTTAGAAAGGAGTTGTGGCAGGATTCTGAGGGGGCCTCCTGATTCTCGGCCCGCTGAACCCTGTGCACCAGCTTGGTCCAGCTGGGACGCCTGGCTTTGCGTTTCTTCAGCGGCCGGCTGTCCTGCTCCGGGGGAGCGGTGGAGGCTGACGTGAGGGAGCCGGCGGCAGGAGGACAATGAGCGAGGGGAGGAGACGGAGGAGGAGGAGGAGGAGAGCGGTGGCTTGGAGATACCGGCTGATGTCTCGGGGGGACGTACTGTTCTTTAGATTTAGTGTCGTCACCTGCAGCAGCTGACTCCGCTTCTTTGACTGTCTTGTTGGTAGTTTCCTCTCCCCTCTCCCGCTCACCTGGGACGGCTAATTTACGGACCCTATCTTGCTTAGCAACATCATCTATTTCACAGGGCTCATCCCTCTTGTCTTTTCCCCTGTGGCGTTCCGGGCTAAGTTTATCCCTCTTTCGCTCAATCTTCCCTCCCTCCGCTGTATGTTCCGCTCCCTCTCTCTTGGAACCATGGCTCCTTCCCCGATCCTCCTTCCCCTTCCCGTGTCTCGACTTCCGGTCCTTCTCCTTCTCCCTCTTCCTCTTTTTCCCCTCCTCCCTCCTGCCTCCTTCAATCTTGGCTCCTTCCACCGCGTCACCTCGGTCTCTCCTGTACTTTTTCTCCTTCCTGTTCCCCCTCTTGGCCTTCTTCTCCTTCTCCCTCTTCCGATCCAGATGAGGAGGCTCCGTCTGCGGAGCATCGGAGCGGCCGGAGAAGAGTTCTGGGGAGGGCGGGGAGGAAGCGGGTTGCGGTTTAGTGTCGACCGGAGGCGGGCGGACGGAATCCGTCCCGTTCTTCTGGAAGCGGCAGGGCTCTTTGTGTGAGTTGTCGCCGGAGATGGCCGGTGTTCTCACTGCCGCGGGGGGCTCCATATCCGCAGGAGCAGGCGGTGGTGGTGGCGGTGATCGGCTGACGTTTCGAGATTTGACCTTTGAGGCGCGGCCGTGACCGCAGCCGTCCAGCGGGCCTTTCCCATTGGCCGGCCTCTTAGGCCTCCTCGATCCGTTATGCTTGCTGTGGGTCTCTCCCTCTCTTCTGGGTCCCCCCCGCGTGGAGGAGGAGGCGGCGGGGGTCGGGGCGGGGGTGGGGGTGGGGGCGGACAGGGTCGCGGAAGGGTGGGCGGTAGATGAAATCGACTGCTCTGTTTTCAAAGAGCAGGTTTTGTGTCCCGCGGTGACCGGAGGGTGAGCGCTGATACCGGGCGGCTTATCTCTGGTCGCCTTCCCGGGGGGCGTGTTGCCGTTGGACTCCGTCTTACCGGACGCCTTGATAGAAACCTGCAAGTAAAGAAAAAATAAACCCAAGGTAATCTATGTCTTTAACATTCTGTCATTAACGAAGAGGCAGAAGAAAAAATAACCAAGTTAAGTGACAAATGTTAAAATAGAAAAATCACAAAATGATTTTTGTTGCTGTGGGACTGGTAAAGGAGAGATTGAGGACAGAATGACTCAACTGGGGGGGGAGGGAAAAGCGGGTATATTAAGTAGAAGTCGAGAGTGAGGTTATGGAAACAGGAGTAGAGTTGGCACAGAAGGAGGACAAATACAAACGCTGAAAAAACAGAGAGGAGGGGAGCAACAGAGAGAGAGAGACAGGGAGAGAGAGGGGCAGATGAGGGGAAGATTGGGGCAGAGATGAAGAGAGGGGGCAGAGAGAGAGAGGGAGGGAGACGACTGAGAGGAGAGCGGAGAGGAGAGAGGGAGGGAGGGAAGAGAGAGAGGAGAGAAGGTGGGACAGGGAGGCAGAGAGAGAGAGAGAGGGAGAGAGAGAGAGGGAGAGGTGAAAGATAAATGGAGCAGGTAGAGAAAAGAGGGGATGTAAAAATAGAAGAAAAGGACATAGATAGAGAGAGAGGCAGGGGGAACCCAGGAGACAGCTGCACTATTGGTAGCTATAAATTGCCACTAATAGAGATGGGAAGTCTTGACATTTTCTACATGTCCTATAATTTTGGAATGTTGATGCTTGACTGGTGTTTTCACAGCTAAGGCAATAAGCCTCCCCTTGGGTGATTGTCACGAAGACGGATGAACAAATGTCTGCTCCGGCTTTCAGTAGTTGCTGTGCTGTTGTCCTATTTATAGGTCTGTTGACTCAAATCTCCTGCTTGGGTTTCAGTATTTAAACAAAAGCCCCCATTACTACCTCTGCTAAGAGCACAGAACGGTTGTCTTGCACCAGATAACACCGGCGGTCGACTACAGTAACCAAAACTCATTGGTGTCATTAATAATGTATTACTATGTGGTTGTGTGGTTCAGAACAAACACTTTTAATTATCTAAAAAAAACAAAAAACAGATGCGAGCAGTGCATGTGTGAGACAAATGGCCCCTTTTCTCCGTCTAACCTACCTCACGGTCTGCCTTAGTCCCAGGGCTGGCAGGAGAGGAGGCAGGCAGAGCTGTTGATGATAATGGCGGCCGCTGCGATGACCGCGATGAGAACGAAGGTGCAGAGGGTGCAGCTAATGCAGTTTGTTTGGTCTGCGGCTGGACAGTGTCCAGCACAGAGCTGGACTCTCTGGCCGTCTCCCCGTTTATGGCTCCCGGGCCAGCGACGCCCTGTTGTCGCCCCGCTCCACCCGCTCCACCCTCTCCACCCTCTCCGCCACCGCTGCCGCCGCCCCCTCGCTGCGCCTCAGCCCTGCACTGCCTCTGGTAGGTCCTGAAGGTGGGCTTGCACACGTAGCTCTCCAGCATCTTGGGGGGCTTCTTGGTCCTCTTGGCCTGGAGGCCAATGTGCACCCGCACGGGGCCCTCGGCGGCAGCGGTGGCGGGCCCTGGGAAGAGCAGGGGCTGCGGGCCTGCGTCCCCGCAGCGGCCCTCAATCAGCAGCTCCAGCACCGCCCCCTTGTCCCCGTCCGGCCCGCCTCGCCTCGCTCCTCGTCTCTCCTCCTCCTCCTCCTCCTCTTTACCCGGCTC
Organism: Coryphaenoides rupestris; assembly: GCA_002895965.2. Classification (NCBI taxonomy): domain Eukaryota; kingdom Metazoa; phylum Chordata; class Actinopteri; order Gadiformes; family Macrouridae; genus Coryphaenoides; species Coryphaenoides rupestris. The sequence continues at coordinate 52,412 of PIJE02001028.1, read as the reverse complement.
CCCATTCTCCGCCACCTCCTTCTCTCTGCTCCTCTTCCGTTCCCCTGCCCGGTCCCGTCGGGGCTCCTCAGCAGAGGAGGAGCCACGAGGTGCAGGGGGTTTGGTGGTGGTGCTGGCCGTCGGAGGGGTACCCCCCTTCGCTCTCTGGTCCATCAGAGAAGTCAGGGGGGAGGGGCAGGGTGGCGTGGGGGTCCCAGTATAACAGCTTCAATGCAGTGCTGAGAACTCAAATTATGGCTAAGGTGGCTGGGCTGGAGAGAGAGAGGAGGGGGGGAGAGAGAGATATATATAGAGAGAGAGAGAGAGAGAGAGAAAGAGAGAGAGAGAGAAAGAGAGAGTGACAGCGAGACAGAGAGACAGAGAGACAGAGAGACAGAGAGAGAGAAGGTTTTGTTATTAGTCATTTTACCAAGTTCATCATGTTGAGCGGTTAGGGGGAAAGTCCCCATTAGGGCTGAAGTAAGGTGCTCTAAATCCTCTAGAGATGACCTCACCCAACAGAAACACTGGCCAGTGTTCAAATGCAAATTCCCTTCAATAAAACCATAAAATGAACCCTTTTACTTTGTTAGCCATAGTCATTATGTTCACCGGGTCAACAAACTATGAAACCAAAACACATAAACATCAACGGTACTTCCACTACAGCTGAAAAATGCTTGTAATGACATTAGTGGCCGAGCCCAACATCTCAGCCAATCATTTCATCGCAGGCTCCCGCACTGTTGTTTTGTAACACGTTTCCGCTCCCTCTCATATAACGCCTGCAAGGGGCTAACGGTGCACCCATCTGCCTAGCGTGTTTGATCGCTCTTTCATAATCCAATCAAACCCAGAGAGATCCAATCATAACCCAAAACGATTCAACCCCTCCACGCTAACTACCTGTTTTAGGCCTACTTGAAAATGTCTTTGAGGACATGGACACCATTTCACATTGTCTTTTGGGAGCACAATGTTATACTGTTCATGTTGATGTGCGACAGTACCAAGACGTCTGTTTATACATCGTCATAGTCGAGAGACAACACTTCCTCAACTGGTACTGGCTGTAGTCCTTGAGTTGCAGACCTCTCTCCCAAATCAATGCCCAATCAGAACCTCACATCACAATCACAGATCCACACATCTGATCCAGTCCCCCCCTCGAGTCTCTTCTATCATCGAACTCTCTGTTGTCGGTAACTCCCACAAGCACCTCCCCTGCCCACCACACCACCGCCTACTGCTGTACTCTCTTTTCTCTCTGAAACTCCCCTGTTTGTCAGCATGCCACTGCATACATTATCTTAATCCTTTTCACTTCTCTCTCTTTCTCTTGTTCTCTCTCTCTCTCTGCCCGTGTCTGTCTCTCACCCCATCCCCCCCACCACCTCTCAACATAATAACACATGGTAAAATAGTCAACTCAAGTGCTGTTTCCATGTTAATCAGAACCATATTTTCCTCCACCTCCTTTCCTCTTCCCCCAATCCTAAATCCCTCCATTCACGGTCCGACCCGTCCCCTCCTCCCTCGCTATAGTAACACGAATCTGAAGGAAAAGGGCAAGAAAAAACAAAAAGACGTATTTTTGGAATTGAGTGCAAATTCCTTCCTCCTCCCATTGCTTCCTCTAAGTCGAGTAAGCTTTTCATTGACCCCATTGTAAATGGGCTTTTAATGTGACGTTACTGTTAGTAACACACACCCTAAAATAACACTCTCCTCAGTGGCGAAAACTTTCCCCCCATCGCACTCTCAATCACACCACGCTAAGCTGGAATTTGAATGCAAGAGAAACACCGTCCAGTGCCGTGCTTCCTTTATCAAATACGTTACTCTCTCTCGCGCGCTCTCTCTCGCTCTCTCTCCCATTTTCTAATAAAACACACCCCGCCTGGCATCTTTTTTCTTCCCCCCCATCTCTCTCCTGAGAGCCACTTATGAAATAGCTCATCTGTCTTTCAGCATGCTGGCCTGCCCTTTAGATGTAAAAGAGCCCCTCAGACAATGTTTTCATTTAAGAGCTCTGCAGGCCATATTTCTTACCTCCCTCCACACCCAAGACCCCTTACGCTCGATTCCAAATCAACATCTGTTCCAGTAACTGTTGTTATGTAACAGAGTTGGGGAAAAGCCCTTCAAGGCCAAACTCTTACTACACAGTGAGCAAAATAAATATGATTACTGTAACTGCGGCCTGTTCCCGCATGCGAGGGCAAGGATGTAGGAAGCACCTTGAGCCAGTGGAGTTCCTTAAAACTTGTGTTGTTCAGTTGAACAGCTATATAAAGCAAGACACTATCTACCAGCAGGTGTCTTCACTTAAAGGCCAAGTCTATTGAACGCCACTCTAATGGTCTCTCACGCAATAATGTAAATCTAAACTGAACGGAAATACATTATATAACTAAATGATTAACCAAATGATTGGTTGTTACTGGGTCCCCATCTGTCCAACCATTAGACCTCCATCCCACCATGACCTCATCTCCAATAACAACACCATTATTATTATTATTATTAATATTATTATTATCTGCCTAAAACTGCCCAAGAAAAACACATCCGAGCTGAGCAATTAGGTTCCCCGATTACATTTCAGTGTAGTGTAGGCAACTAAACATAGAGGTAGTTTATTTTTTTTGTGTGTGTGTGGTGTTTTTCACACAAACGTCCCTCGGGAGACTTAATGGTCGCAGGCCTGTGCCCTCACCGTGTGATGTGTGTGTGTGTGTGGTACATAATATAAGTATGACATAGCGTTAGTAGCACGCTGTACATGGTGTGCCAGCAGCTGCGTAGGTTGCTGCTGCTGCTGCTGCTGCTGAGTGATGAAGCTCCTGTAGATAAGAGTACATGATCGGGGGGTGTTACCGCACTGGAGCAGCCCCATCACTGATTTTGGTGAGGACGCCGACGGGGAGCTTGGGCTCGATCATGACTTTGCGCACATAAATTACACAAGAAAAAAATGAGCAGATACGCGATGCCACTGTCGCACTAACTAACCAAACGACGACACACACACACACACACCACACCACACCACACGTGTTGTTGTTGTTGTTGTTGTTGTTGTCATTTCTGATCCGCCACAATAATACCTTATTATCCCGCGGTTGGTATTAGCGACGTTATAAAGCCACTAATGCGTCGACACAAGCGGGTTAAATCATACGGTTGACTTTGGTCGGCGCTGCGTGCGATGTGGGGAGTCTCTCCGTCTCCCTATTTACTCTCCCCCCGCCGCCGCGTACAGTCGTGGCAGCCACCTAGTAATACCCTAATAATAATAAATAATAATAATAACCGCGCGTTTAAACTTATGCAAACACACGCAATCAGAGCTAGGACACATAAAACGGGGACCCCGCTGGGAATTTTTCCATCAAAGCAGACGCGCTTTTGCCATGTTGGTGATGACAGGCCTGCACACATGAACACACACTCGCCGTGACATTTTGAAATAAGGCTCCGTAGGCCACTCACCCGAGAGAGCGCGTCCCACAACTAACTGCGTTTCGTCCGGGGACTCGGCGGCGCGTCGCTGGCTCGCTATCTCCGGTTCGCGGCGCTACCACCGCTAATCCAAAGGCTGTGGTGCAATAGGTGTTGCTTTGATTATATAACTATGGCCGCGACGCCTCCTCCTCCTCGGCGACTTTCAATCTCATCAGCTCGCTCGGTGTCTACTGTGCCACAACATTCGCGCGGGTGTTTTCATAATCATACAGTGGAGAGAGCTGCTCTCCCGAGGCGCATCTCTGCGGCTAGGGGGCGCTGCTGCTGCGGGAGCATCGTTGTGTTATTTACCCACCACACCACCTCTCAGTGAAAGTTACATCGTGGCAACCCGAATGATTTGAACTTGACTTTTATTTTTTTTACATGCGTGCGCCGGAGGGGGTCGGTGTTTTTTGTTTTTTTTACGCATAACTCGCATGCTACGACGGTGTTTATTTTATAAGATAACATTTGAATGTGGTTGGTGAATGTGCGGGAATGCGGAGCCATTTTCGGGTGCCCAGAGGGGCAGATAAACGTTGAGCACAGCATCGGATCTCGTTGCAGCTTATAATAGGCGACTAGGGAAGCCTATGACGGCTAATAAAATGGCGACGACTGTACAACTTTGATTGTTGACATATGTGCGTATGAGACCATAGACGGGTATTATTGACATAGATATATATAGATATATATCTATATATATCTATAGATATATAGTAGGTTTGATCACGTTTACTAATTGATGTATTCCGAATTCAGTACGAGGAAGGGATTTATTTGAAAGATGGTTGATATTAACATGGGCAAATAAAAACTAATTACCCGAACAATTACTATAAGAGAAACATTTTATTAGGCCCACACGTCTACATAAAGCGTTATAATGTACATATTAATATGTGTGTATTGTCATGTAACATATATATTTTAATAGTTATATTATACACTTGGGAATGACCTGCCAATACACCCTTTATTACTCACAAAGGTTTATAAAGACTTAAATCGAAATAGTTTTGAGCACTGACGGAAAAGATCGATTCCCATCATTTTATGTCCCAAACCAAAGCACTTAATATTGATTGACGCTTAAAATAACCTATATAGCCTTTGAGCTGTGGATAAGTTATACATTGGAGGAGGTTTAATGTCTAGTTCGTGTCTATTATCGCTACATCCATGTCTGCTATCTGCATGTTTATCAATCTGCGAGAAGTGATCAGACTGGACGCTAGCACAAACACACTTCCGGTCTATTCCTATCCAAAGTAAAGCTTCCGTTTCAGTTGCACTTCAAACAACATTAATGTGATATAATGTTATAGATATATAGGAATAGAAGTAACTCAAATTAGTACGTAGTTGTGTGTATGTTATCATTTTTTACGAGTTATATGTGCTGGTTTTTTTTTAATATAAATAATAATAATATAGATTCATATTATAGTAATGACAGCATTTGGTTGTACTGAGTCTCAATAATCTACTACCAACGCCATTTATAACAAAATATAGCACTCTGGGTACGTGAAAATATTTGTGTTCTGTTATTAAACAGAATAACATACAACCGTGCTTTTATATTGATGGCTGGAGGATGTATTTCCGGTCGTCGCTCCACCACATGTGACGCAACTTCCTTGTCTGCAACGAGTGATGGCGGTGCCCATAATACGGCTCTAGCACATTGACTACGCGACTATAGCACATCGTGCTCTTGCTGACAGGCAAACCAGGGACGTATTTCAACATACGCGCCGTGTTTGACATCATCACGCTGTCTGTCCGGTGAGTTGTGAGCGGTCGATGGTGCTGCTGGTCACATGTGAGTGAATGCGTGCTCCTCGGTGAAGCTGTCAGCCGACGCAAGGTTACGGTGATCGCAAAATGTCACACATGCCTACTTCTGAAACACCACAGACTCAATTACGTCTGCAGGCAAATCATCAACACACCTTTGATGTCACTTTTATTTCAGACCATGGCTCTCCAGAGAGTGTCCTTCAGACTGCGACAAACGGTAAGTTCAATGTCAGCTCATGCGTTGAGATAACCTCAGCTCTTACGATCCGTTATGTGTTGCCTGATGCTAATGGCTCACTGGCCAGTGCTTAACTAGATCAATCTGTCTATTTAAAAAAAGCTGCACCCACCTACCTTTTACTTCCGATGTGATGTGACCAGTGTGTATGATAATACTGTTGTTAACAGGTTGCACTTGCTCGGTCCATTCATACCAGCGGGTGTGGACATCAGCAGGAGGCGTTGGCTGTAGAATCGGAGGGGAAGCCCGAGCCCTTCACGATCTTCAGAACCCAGGAGAGCGATCCTGTAAGCGGCCAACATTTCTAGGATGAATGATGATTTGTGTCTGTCTGTCTGTCTGTCTGTCTGTGACTCGGGATTTAACTCATCTCGTTCTCTTGCAGGCGGCTCAGTCGGAAAAACAGATCAGTCAGTACTACACGCTTCCACATGAAGACCTTCAGAGAGTGTTCCCTCATGGCCTCCCTGCACGCTTTCAACTACAGGTGGGTTTTACATTTTTGTAATAATTTGATACGAAAATGTTGGTACGTTTTTTCCGCTGTGAAGTTTCCTCTACCTGATGGGCCGATGTTGAGCGAGGTCTTGTATCTTGGGTGTGTGTGTGTGTGTTTGTGTAGGTGAAGACCTTCAACGAAGGCTGTGTGATGGTGAGACGGCCGGCTCTGGAGGTCATATCCTACCTGAAGAGGGCCGACTACAGCAAGCCCGCCCTGCGCTACGTCTTCTGTATCCTTCACAATCAAACAAACAAACACACCCAGATGAAACACTTGAATCACTTTCACAGTGACTTTGTTTTGGTCCTTAAACCACTGGTTAGATGGAGTGAAAGGCGGTGGAAAGACCATGTCCCTCTGTCACACAGTTCACTACTGCGCTAGGCAAGGATGGCTGCTGGTTCATATACCTGACGGTGAGACACACATACCCAGATATTGTCATTTTGAATTATAAACCATGAAACACGCATACAATACTACTACTCGACTATTCGGCAGCCAATGGCGGATAGATTTCACCATGGCAGGGTTACATATCCAAAAAATTGCCTAGCCAAAATGTGGGTTGGTCGTCCTGAACAAACAGGAGGGAGCAGCATTGTATGTGGTTTATTCATACTTTATTCTACTGCAAAACTGCCCAGTTACCTCTGCTCTCTGGTTCCATTTAAACACAGTACCTACCAGTGATGGGTCAGAGGACATTTTAACATTAGCTGTACCTTTTGTTCACACTGAAAATACTTGGAAAAAGTGGGTTCCAATACTATGCTGCATACAAATTGAATGGGAGACAAAAAATATGAGTTCAATATGAAGTTATTTTCCCAAGGTTCATTTTCAAAGGTTATACCTGTGTACTTGCATTTGTTCGTAATCATGAAAATGTATGCGTAATATGTGCCTGTAATTATCTGTGCAATCTGTCTATGCTTAAACTGTATATGTAAACAGGTCTCTTGAAAAACAGATCCTGACCTCAATGAGACTAGGCCTACATGTCTAAATAAAGAATCAAAACAGATCCTGACCTCAATGAGATCCTGTTTGAAGAAAGGGTTGAATAAAAATGTGGACTGTCCAGGCCTTATTAGCACACAGCGGACAACAACATGACATTGGTGTAAACTCCCAACATGTTTCCTCATACAGCATACATGTAAATATTTGACCCTCTTTATGCTCTCTCCCGCTCCCCCCCCCCCACCACCTCCCTTCCGCGTGCAGCCCAGCTTTGGGTGAAGGACTGCAGGGAGCTGCTCCCCTCGTCGTACAACGAGTCACGCTTCGACCAGCCCCTGCAGGCCATCGCCTGGCTGCGCAACTTCAGAGTCACCAATGAGAAGTTCCTCTCAAAGGTAAGCAGCTTTTCTGCCAGTGGATCGGACTTGAGGAGCACATTCGGCACGGCGACTCCCTCGTGTGTGTGTGGTGTCATTAACTCATGCTGTTATCTCTCCTGCCATCCAGCTGCAGACCAGCCACCGCTACGTGTGGACCAAGAGGGAGTTCACAGAGGTGGGGCGGCCATTGGGGGAGCTTGTAGATCAGGTGAGTCTTCCCTCACAGCTGCGAGTAGTGAATGGTAAATAGTATGTCTTTTCAGATGTTAGTTTAGGCTGTAAATCAAATACATTAACCAGAGATTTAATGTATACTTAAGTATAACCCACTTGCTTGCTTTGCCATATATATAAATACTGTATATACGCACATGCTAAAGATCACAGAGCCGGTGGCACTTTTAATTTTTTTTCTTCACACATCAAGAGTTTCCCATGACTAGCGTGGTGTGTGTGTTGCTCCCCTGGCAGGGTATCACTCGGGTGAAGAGCAGCAGTGACGTGGTGGGCGCCGTGATCAAGGAGCTGCGGCTGCACATGGGCCAGCCGGAGCCCGGGATCAGGATGGCCGTGGCGGTAGACGGGGTCAACGCCCTCTGGGGAAGGTCCAGCATCAGGAAGAATAACGGGAAACCTGTACGGAAGATTTTACGCACGCACGCACACACACGCACGCACACACAAAACTGCTGATAACCTACACACGCAAAACCTACAAAAAACCCTTTTAGGCTCCTCAGAGATTTTCACTTTTCTGTCTCTGATCTCGCATGTGTTTCTCTCGGTCTCAGGTGAATGTAGAGGAGCTGACGTTGATTCATAACCTGCGGAAGCTGGTGAAGAACGACTGGGTGAGGAATCCATATGGCGATGCAGATGTTTATTATTATTATTATTATTATTATTATTATATATACAGTGCCGTGAAAAATATTTGCCCCCCCCAACACATTCTTCACATTTTGTTGTCTCAGATCCTGAATTTGAAATGGATTAAATTCGGACTTTTCCCCACTGATCTTCAAAGTCTTGAGCATCATGTCACATCAAAAGAAGAATTCCCCTAAATTTCAAATATTAACTAAAAATGAAAAACCGTAGTTATCCATCCATCCATCCATTTTCGTCCGCTTATCCAGGGCCGGGTCGCGGTGGCAGCCGGCTAAGCAGGGCCCCCCAGGCTTCCTTCTCCCCAGCCACACTCTCTAGTTCCTCCTGGGGGGTCCAGAGGCGTTCCCAGGCCAGACGAGATATATAATCCTCCAAGCGGGTTCTGGGTCTTCCCCGGGGTCTCCTCCCAGTTGGACGTGCCCGGAAAACCTCCAAAGGGAGGCGCCCGGGGGCATCCTTAATCAGATGCCTGAACCAACTCAGCTGACTCCTTTCGATGCGGAGGAGCAGCGGCTCTACTCCGAGCTCCCTCCGGATGTTCTGAGCTCTCACCCTATCTCTAAGGCTGAGCCCAGCCACCCCTACGGAGGAAACTCATTTTGGCCGCGTTGTATACGGCGATCTCATTCTTTCGGTCACTACCCAAAGCTCAGTGACCATAGGTGAGGGTTGGAACGTAGATGGACCTGTAAATCGAAAGCTTCGCCTTCCGGCTCAGCTCCCTCTTCACCACAACGGACCAGTACAGCGCCCGCATCACTGCAGACGCTGCAGCCAATCCGTCTGTCCATCTCCGCTCCATTTTGCCCTCACTCATGAACAAGACCCCGAGATACTTTAACTCCTTCGCTTGAGGCAGCAACTCACTCCCAACCCGGAGGAACACTCCACCGTTTTCCGGCAGAGAACCATGGCCTCAGACTTGGAGGTGCTGACTCTCATCCCGACCGTGCTGACTCTCAATCGCTGCAAACCGCCCCAGTGCATGCTGGAGGTCACGGTCTGATGTAGCCAACAGAAACACATCTGCAAAGAGCAGAGATGCAATTCTGAGGTCCCCAAACCGGACACTCTCCTCACCTCGGCTGCGCCTTGAGATTCTGTCATGAAGATCACGAACAGAATCGGTGACAAGGGACAACCTTGGCGGAGTCCAACACCCACTGAGAACATGCTTGACTTTGTGCCGAGAATACGGACGCAGCTCGCACTTTTGTTCATACAAGGACCGGATTGGCACGTACCAATGGCCCCCGGTACCCCATACTCCCGTAGTACCCCCCACAGGATTCCCCGGGGGACACGGTCATAAGCCTTCTCCAAGTCCACAAAGCACATGTAGACTGGATGGGCAAACTCCCATGCCCCCCCCAACAACCCTGCGAGGGTAAAGGGCTGGTCCACTGTTCCACGGCCAGGACGGAATCCGCATTGTTCCTCCTGAAGCTGAGGTTCGACAATCGGCCGGAGCCTCCTTTCCAGCACCCTGGAATAAACTTTCCCGGGGAGGCTGAGCAGTTTGATACCCCGATAGTTGGAGCACACCCTCCGGTCCCCTTTTTTTTTAGTTATCAGTGTGAAAAAGTATTTACCCCCTTTGTTTAGAATAGGGCTAATTCGGCTCAGGAGCAAAAGTTTTCGCATCATTCGATGTAATAGAATATCTGTGCAGTAACAGGGGGTTTTGAATCATTTTTCCTTAAGGAATTATTCACATTTGTGCATTCTTGCATGCACAACTGACATAAGGTGCCTCCAATGCATCTCAATTTCAGCTGTACCACAGATTCTGCAACAAAGTGTTTGAGTACAGTGTGGAATACATGGTTGACTGAAGGATGGCAAAGAGACTAGTTCTTTTCCAGTGGGTAACTCCTGGCTAATTTCCCCATTGAAATCAATAGTAAAAATTGCCAGGATGTAACCATTGGAAAGTGACCCATGTCTATTCTAAAGTACAGTAGCAGGAGGGTGATGATTCCTTTTTTCTTTGCAACTTAAGGAACTAGTCTCTTTGCCATCCATGTATTCCACACTGTACTCAAACATTTTGTTGCAGAATCTGTGGTACAACTGAAACCCCATTGAGATGCATTGGAGGCACCTTATGTCAGTTGTGCATGCAAGAATGCACAAATGTGAATAATTCCTTAAGGAAAAATGATTCAAAACCCCCTGTTACTGCACAGATATTCTATTACATCGAATGATGTAATAGATGATGTAATAATGATGTAATAATGATGTAATGAACTTTTGCTCCTGAGCCGATTTAGCCCTATTCTAAACAAAGGGGGCAAATACTTTTTCACACTGATAATTAAGTTTTTCATTTTTAAGTTATATTTGAAATTAGGGAATTTTCTTTTGATGTGGACATGATCTCAGGACTTTGAAATCAGTGGGAAAAGTTCCTAAATTTAATCCATTTCAAATTCCAGGATCTGAACACAAAATGTGAAAATGTGTTGGGGGGGGGGGGGGCAAAATACTTTTTTCACGGCACTGTATTATATATATATATATATATATATATATATATATATACCATTTTATTCTTTTTCTCCAAATAATTGGTATTCTCTGTCTGTCCTCCCTGTCTCAGTGTGGAGGAGCCATCATCACTACCCTGTCCCAGACTGGCTCGCCTTATACGCCCAAGACCTTCTACCTGCCTCAAGAGCTGCTGGGAGAGGTCGGTGTACAGATTACCCCATAAATGTTATTTTACTCTCCTATAATGTATACTATCATTGAGGCAGTAGCTCAGGAGATAAAGCCATCATCTTCACCTCCTGAGGGGTGTGTGTGTGTGTGTGTGTGAGACGGATGAGTGCCCACATTTTTTTAAATATATTTTGTTATTTATTTTGTATTCTTTTTTAAAGCTTGATAAATGTATTCACGTCTGGGCTTCGCTGGACATTAACTTCCCATCTGTGTGTGTGTGTGTGTTCCCCAGGAGGGCTTTGACAGAATGGATCCATTTGTCCCGGTGACGGTCTCCAACTACAGCGAGAAGGAGTTTGAGAGCTGCTACCTGTACTACCAGGACCGCCACTGGCTACAACACTCGCAAAGTAGGCCACGGCGTTATTAATTGTCCCATCTATTTTTATATTGCGTGGCACATTACCTGACACACTTTTCTAAAGTGTGCTCAACCACTCTGTGTTGTCTTCACCAGGTCGAACCGAGGAGGGGAAGAAGGAACTGGTTTTCCTGAGCGACAGAAATCCGTCTATGATTGATAGACTTTGTTCTTCCCTCTGAAGACACTTCCTCAATATGATCAAGCATCCAAAACTACAACTACATCCAGACTCACGCCTTCGCCCCAATTCACACAAGTACATCTTGTCCCTCCATCAATGTAGTCCTCTGTAAATGTTTAATGTTTCATAATAAAATGCTACAAATATAAAAATACATCTTGTTCTTGTGTTTTTGCAGGCTGATGTAGTATTGTGATAACGTATTGATGGTGGCACAGCCTTCCTATAATCTAATAAAACTATAAGCTACCATAATACACTAACATTTGTATTATATGCCGTGGTGTATAGCATGATAATCAGTGGGTTGTCTCTGAAAGAAGCCATCTTGGAGAAGGTGATCAAATATGATGGAACAAGTCCAAATAAACCCCAGCGCCACCTGGACGTCCATGCTAAGTATTACAGCGGGTCACGTGACGTTACTCTGCGTCACCTGATCTCCAGCACTACTGCTATTACTACTGTACTACTTCCACGACGAGGGGAACTACCGAGCATGTTGGATGCGTGCAGTCATGTGACTTTAAGGACATGTCTCGAATTGTAGCTGGAAGTTGCGGGATGTTGTGTGAACTCTGACGCCGGCTCCGTAGTGGAGGATGCAACTTGTGAGTCAGCGAAACGCGCGTCTGCACTTCATCGGATGCGTGACCTGACGCGGACAGATGCGTTAACTTACTGCGGGTTATAGAGTCGGGTTATAGAGTCGGGTTTTAAACGGCGTTTCCATCACACGACCGTTCGTCTCTTACGTTACAATGTCGCGGGTGTTTGCGAGCGACGTCGTCCTGGTCGCTGTGTTGCTCTTGAGCGTGGTGTCGCTGTCCACGGGTACGTTTGTCTTCGCTGTGCTTCATATATGAATCGAGAGAAATGTTTTGGCTTTTTTTTTTACTGTCGCTTCGCCCGTTGACCTTTCATTAATTTGTCCAGGGAACGGGAGGTGTTTGGCCCGAGACTTCGGCCATGGCTCTGTCGTGTGCGAGTGTAACTCCACGTACTGTGACAGCGCCGGCTCGGCCGCCGCGCCCCCGCTGGGCCGCTTCGCCGCTCACCTGAGCACCAAGTCCGGCAGCAGGCTGGAGCAGGTCGAGGGCCGGGTCACCACGAACACCACCGCAGGGGGTGAGCAGCACCGGGGGCATAGGGCACAGCCTGTCACCGCCACCACCATCACCACCATCACCATCACCACCGTTGGTCATGATAACAAGGAGCTAAAGTAACTGGTTGTTATGTTACACAGTTGAGGGCAGTGGTGTAGTCCAGGGTATACGCGGGTATACGGCGTATACCCACTTATTTTTCAGTCAGCATTGCGTATACCCACTTCTAAATCCCCCCAGATGCGCACCATTCAGTAGTATCTGCAAGCCAAATTGCCCACTTTTTCCCTAGGATGGTGAAGCCATGACCCACGCTACTCTGCCTCTTATTGGCTAATACTCGCTGCCTTTACTGATTAGATTGGTTAACTGTAGGCATGACGACGAATGAGCCAATCGGAGGGAGAGAAGGGCGGGTCATGCCGAGGAAAATATAACTTGATGATGATTAATATCAACGGCCCGCCTACTTCCAAGTTTGATCCTAGAAAGTATACAAGGACCTGGTTGAAGAGCCATCGTGCTGCCTCTTCTGTGCGTTCTAGACAAGTGCAGTGTGAAAAGTCCTGCAGAAAGCAAGTCTGTCTGGAATATACTGTAGCAAGGTTAGAAACCCAGTAATGGGTTCAGACGAGTATAGTCACTGTTGATGTGTTGTAAAATGCATATCTTTTTTTCTTTGTAAACTAAATATTGGTTGGTTTTCCTTACATATTGTTTTGTTGAATAATTTGAATGATGATGTTCAATCATCATATGATATTTTATATATATATTGAGATTGATTCAGATCTGAGGTATTTTATTTAAATAAATGTTCAAAAAATTACTGAAACACCATGTTTGCCTCATCTATATTTACATTCATGCAGGCTGCCTGTGTGACCAGTAATAATACCTACAAACTGCTCCTGATCAAGTCATGTTAATTTTATAATAGTGGCACACTCTGGCCCATGCTATGTGTTGCAAATCAGCTGTTCAAAGACACAGTTTACAAAAGAAATTACTGACTTGCCAAGTGAGAGAATAGGTGTCATTCCAGGAATAAGGAATAGTTCACTCAAAATGCATAGTTGTCTCTCACTAGTCTGTGGGCCAGTATTGGTTTAGTAATTTCATAATCCTTCCTCCCTGAGATCAAGCAGCAGAAATTATGTGACAATGAGCAAATACTACTGACGGATTTTTGGGTAAACTAAATAGAGTAGTCTCACATGTCACTGTTTCTAAAACAGGGTGTTTTTCTGGGCTGTGTTAAAAAAGGGCAACATTTAGAGTATACCCACTTCTCCAGGGACCACTACACCACTGGTTGAGGGTGCCTCAACAGTGAAGTGAAATGAAAAAGTGACGATGCCCAGCAGAATGTGCAACATAAACATACAAACATCACAAATTGGAGGGATCAGAGTCACACCGATATGCACACTATTTAGTCTTTACAGCAAAAAAAAAGACTTCCATTGTTGTTGATTTATTTTTTATTGAGCATATGAGGTATAAACTCGAAATAAACTTGCTTTCTGTGCACTGTCTGTCACACCTTGAACTTAGATGTATCCATATATTCCCCCATGTCTTCCAGGTCTCAGGTTGACTATCGTTCCTTTCCAGAAGTATCAGCGGCTCCGTGGTTTTGGAGGAGCCATGACAGATGCAGCCGCTGTTAACATCCTGTCCCTCTCCCCTGGCACCCAGGACCAGCTGCTGAGACAGTACTTTGCCTCTGACGGTGTGTTCATGAAATCAGATCACATGATTCCCAACATCTATCTGATTATCCTATTCCACAGAAAGGAAAACGTACAGTAAAACAACAGTATAGTCAGTCACTGTTAATAGTGTGTGTCCTGGTGTGAAGGTATCGGCTACACTGTGGTGCGGGTGCCCATGGCTAGCTGTGACTTCTCCACCCGTCTGTACACGTACGCGGACACGCCCGGAGACTACGGCCTGGAGAACTTCACCCTGGCCCCGGAAGATATCAAGATGAAGGTCACTCACTCTCTCAGTCAATTGCTCTCTCATTCACATGAACACTCGCCGGCTCTCCTCGTCTCACCCGCTCACCTGTCTGTCCACCCCAGATACCCCTGCTGCAACGGGCTCAGGCCATGTCCCCCCGGCCTCTGTCCCTGCTGGCCAGCGCCTGGAGCGCCCCCGCCTGGCTGAAGACCAACAGTGCTCTGACAGGGAAGGGCTCCCTCAAAGGCCAACCGGGGGCAAGGAGCACAAAACCTGGGCTCACTACTACGTTAGGTAGTCTGGGTGAATACTCTTCTCTGATTGGCCGGCAGGCGTGTGTTAATACCACATATGTAAATGTAAAGTTTAATCACTTCTAAATTCATCCTGCTAACTAACCTGGAAGCAAAGCAACATTAAAGAGCATGGCTGTCAAAGCTATTGAACTATTAGCTTGATAAACTCACAATGTTTTTGGAGAATACAACAATTTTGAAGAATGGGACGTAGCAGTACCCTGGAAATCCAGAGTTCTCGCGAGAGCACAATTTGAATTTGCTCAGCGAGTACTCTGGTAATGAGTAACATGCTCATTAGCTATTCCTGTTGTTTCCGAACATAAACCAATCACATCAGTATCTGATATAGGCGGCCAGAGCGGGCTAAACAGATGACGTCAGCGCTGCGACGGAATCAGTCCGGAATCAGTCAGTAAACATTGCGAGATGGCTGTCGAAAATGTTGACTGAGTATCTGTAGAAACTGGGGATGCACCGATACCACTTTTTTTTCAGACCGAGTACAAGTACTTACATTTGGCGGTACTTGCCGACACCGAATACCGATACGAGTACTTAATAAAACCATTACAGTTCTAATGACTTTGAAAACATGTTATTTTTTGTGGGGGTGGGGGGGGGTGCTCCGTTAATTCGTGGTTCTGATGGGGGGGGGGGTGCTCCGTTAATTTGCGGTTCTGATGGGGGGGGGGGGGGTGCTCCGTTAATTCGCGGTTCTGATGGGGGGGGTGCTCCGTTAATTTGCGGTTCTGTTGGGGGGGGGGGGTGCTCTGTTAATTCGCGGTTCTGATGGGGGGGGGTGCTCCGTTAATTTGTGGTTCTGATGGGGGGGGGGGGTGCTCCGTTAATTGGTGGGGACATGTCCCCAGCGTCCCCACTAAATTCTACGCCCATGCTCGGTACCATGCGCAGTTGCTATTAAACATCCATAAACGACAACTCGGTTGCATCTCTTTATTTCAATATTCCTTGGCTAAGAATATTACAAGGTTAACGTTGCGTTGCCAAAGTGGTATCTCCGTGGTATTTCCATTAGGCTACATTTACGTCTCTGTCAAACTATTCTCCAAAACAAACTCGTTTCCGTCCTCTGGATACGTCACCCCGTGTATTCTTCTGATTGGTCGTAGTGTTATCCAATTGCGTGCAGTGATATTTTCAAACGCATGCTTGGTGCCGCCCCTCGAGTTGGGCCATTTTCATTACTCATTACCAGACCTACAGCTTTCTAGATGTGGGTCTGGATTTCCAGGCTAACGTAGCAGAGGAAAAATTTACATAATTCTTTGTAACGATTTACAGTGATGGAGCCGTAACCGTGATTTATTTCTAACTTGTGAGGCGAGGCGTTCCCAGGCCAGACGAGATATGTAATCCCTCCAGCGAGTTCTGGGTCTGCCCGGCAGAGAACCATGGCCTCAGACTTGGAGGTGCTGACTCTCATCCCGACCGCTTCACACTCGGCTGCAAACCGCCCCAGTGCATGCTGGAGGTCACGGTCTGATGTAGCCAACAGAACCATATCATCTGCAAAGAGCAGAGATGCAATTCTGAGGTCCCCAAACCGGACACTCCTCACCTCGGCTGTGCCTTGAGATTCTGTCCATGAAGATCACGAACAGAACCGGTGACAAGGGGCAACCTTGGCGGAGTCCAACACCCACTGAGAACATGCTTGACTTTGTGCCGAGAATACGGACGCAGCTCGCACTTTGTTCGTACAAGGACCGAATGGCACGTACCAACGGCCCGGGTACCCCATACTCCCGTAGTACCCCCCACAGGATTCCCCGGGGGACACAGTCATAGGCCTTCTCCAAGTCCACAAAGCACATTTGTCTGTCTGTATGTTTGTAATGTATGTTTTAGTTTTTTTTGTGAGGTCCCCTCGAAAACGAGATGCTTCATCTCAAGGGGTTTCCTCTGAATAAATTGAAATTGAAATTGAAATGTAGACTGGATGGGCAAACTCCCATGCCCCCCCCAACAACCCTGCGAGGGTAAAGAGCTGGTCCACTGTTCCACGGCCAGGACGGAATCCGCATTGTTCCTCCTGGAGCTGAGGTTCGACAATTGGCTGGAGCCTCCTTTCCAGCACCCTGGAATAAACTTTCCCGGGGAGGCTGAGCAGTGTGATACCCCGATAGTTGGAGCACACCCTCCGGTCCCCTTTTTTGAAAATGGGGACCACCACCCCGGTCTGCCATTCCACAGGTACTGTCCCCGACCTCCACGCTACATTGACTAGGCGTGTCAGCCACGACATCCCGACAATGTCCAGAGCCTTCAGCATCTCAGGGCGAATCTCATCCACACCTGGCGCCTTGCCACTGAAGAGCTTTTTGACTACTTCAGTGACCTCTACCAAGGATATGGGTGAGACTTCCCCCGAGTCTTCAGACTCTGCCTCTTCCACAGAGGACGTACTGGTCGGGTTCAGAGCTCCTCAAAGTGTTCTTTCCACCGCCCGACAATATCCTCAGTCTGGGTCAGCAGTTCTCCTCCCCGACTGAGCACAGCCTGAGCCAAGCCCTGCTTTCCCTTCCTGAGTCGCCGGACAGTTTGCCAGAACCTCCTTGAGGCCAACCGAAAGTCCTGCTCCATGGCCTCCCCGAACTCCTCCCACACCCGGGTTTTTGCTTCAACCGCTGAAGCTGCGGTCCTTTTGGCCTCCCGGTACCTGTCTGCTGTTTCAGGAGACCCCTGGGCCAACCAGGCCCGAAAGGCCTCCTTCTTCAGCCTGACGGCTTCCTTCACCGCTGGTGTCCACCAACGGGTTCTTGGGTTGCCGCCACGACAGGCACCGACAGCCTTTTGACCACAGCTCCAAGCTGCAGCCTCTACAATGGAGGCTCTGAACATGGCCCACTCAGGTTCCATGTCCCCAACCTCCCCCGGGATGCACGAGACATTCTTCCGGAGGTGGGAGTTAAAGACCCTACGGACAGGGGCTTCCACCAGACGTTCCCAGTTCACCCTCACTACACGTTTGGGTTTACCAGGTCTGTCTGGCAGCCTCCCGCGCCATCTGATCCAACTCACCACCAGGTGGTGATCAGTTGACAGCTCTGTTCCTCTCTTCACCCGAGTGTCCAAAAAATGCGGCCGCAGATCTGCTGATACGATTACAAAGTCGATCAGCGACCTTTGGCCTAAGGTGGTCCGGTACCAGGTACACTTGTGGACCACCCTATGTTCGAACATGGTGTTTGTTATGGCCAGTCCATGACTAGCACAGAAGTCTCCATCCCCTCCAGGTTTCTCCATCATTGCCCACGTGTGCGTTGAAGTCCCCCAGTAGAACTATGGAGTCCCCGGATGGAACCCTTTCCAGGATGTCACCCAAGGACTCCAAGAAGGCCGGATACTCTGAACTGCTGTTTGGTGCGTAGGCACACACAACAGTCAGAGCCTTCCCCCCAGCGACTTGCAGTCGCATGGAGGCGACCCTCTCGTTCACTGGAGAGAACTCCAACACAGCGGCGCTCAGCCGCTGTGTTGGAGTGAGTATCCTCACACCCGCCTGGCGCCTCACACCCTGGGCAACTCCGGAGAAGTAGAGGGTCCAGCCCCTCTCCAGGAGTTTGGTTCCAGACCCAGTGCTGTGCGTGGAGGTGAGCCCAACCATATCTAGTTGGTACCGCTCCACCTCCCGCACCAGCTCTGGCTCCTTCCCCGCCAGTGAGGTGACGTTCCACGTCCCTAGAACCAGTCGGCGATGACGGGGATCCGCACGCCCAGGACCCCGCTTTTGCCTACCGCCCGGTTTACAACGCACCCGACCCCAATGACTCTCCCTGCAGGTGATGAGCCCACAGGGAGTTACAAAAAATATTAATTGTTATTACCACAGCGAAGACACCAGGGAACCAAGTTTAATGTCAAGCGTTTACCAAACCATTAACAGGCGCGGACATTTTGAGGATATTTAAAGGATTTAATGATAATGCGCCAGAGTGCTGGTTCACAAATAGGGCTAATGGAAATTATGGGTATTTGTACTATTGATTTTGTATTGACAACAGACGTTTCTCTTCTTGTAGGTTCCTGGAGGAGTATGCTAAGTACAACCTATCTTTCTGGGCCTTGACCACGGGCAACGAGCCCTCTGCTGGAAGACTGACGAACTACAGGTCGCAGACTGCAGTTCTCTGCCACCGCTCACCTTGCATGACCACAGGAATCTACCTGGTTAATGTAGAGGAATGTAGATGGACTAATTGTGCTCATGGTTGTCTGGCTTCTCTACAGCTTCCAGGCCATGGGCTTCACTGCGGAGGAGCAGAGAGACTGGGTGGCTATGGACCTGGGCCCTGCAGTGACGGCCTCCGGACACCCCCGCACACACATCCTCATTCTGGATGACAACCGGCAGATGCTGCCCTACTGGGCTAAAGTGGTGAGACCACCAGAACAGCGCTCAGCACCACAGAGCTGCAGCCTGCTGCAAATCATTATCTTTTTTTTACCACGGCCCTCGCTTGGCAGCCAAGAAAAATGAAAAGTATTCATTGCATAATCTAAAGCAGATCATTCCTGAAGCTCTCAGCAGCAGCAAATGTTTGTTTTTGTTACTTGATAAATGGCTCATGGATTAGCCAACGGAAAATTGATAACAATTTTGTAGAATTTTATTTGAATAACTTAAGTTATTTATGTTGGAAAAATACCAAACATTTGCTGCTTCGAGTTTCTCTACTTTAGATTGGTGCATGCTTGAGAGAGTTAAATGTGTGTGTGTCATCAAATACCCCCCCCCCCCTCCTTCTCTCCACCCGGCGCCTGATAGGTCCTCGGTGACGTGGAGGCAGGGCGCTACATCCACGGCGTGGCGGTCCACTGGTACATGGATGGCTTCGTCCCCGCGGAGATCAGCCTGGGCACCACCCACCACCTGTTCCCGGAGTACTACCTGTTTGGCACGGAGGCCTGCGCAGGTTGGAGCCCCGTAGACAGAGGGGTGAAGCTGGGCAGCTGGGAGAGGGCGGAGAAGTACGCCGCTGACATCATCCAGGTAGTCTGTCTCAGCAGCCACCCACTGTGGGCTCAGAGTTACGCATGTTGTTCCTTGTCCTGTTTAGCTCTTATGCTAAAATATAGTGTGTGCATACTGTGACAGAAGAGAGAGTCTGCTTTGGCGTCACTGTGGAGGCAGAGACAAAGAGAGATTTTTATTTTGATGAGTAGTTATTCTATGGCAGACCCTTTAATCCAAAGCTATTTTAATTAATGTAGTTTAGTACATTAAAGGGGCCACTCACCTAGACGAATGATGACTAGATTAGACTATCAGCCTACCCAGTGGACTGTACCAACTGACCAACTGTACCACAATGACAATTTTTTTTTAACTAATGCTTGTAATGGCGAATCACGTTCACGCCTGGTGGTATAATAGGGCCCCTTTAAGGAGCAAGTAGAGGTTAGGGGTCTTGCTGAAGTCTGTGGACACTGGAGATCAACCCCAGCCAGTACCTTGTAACTGGGAACACCCAAACCACTGCACTATCCTGCCCTGATAGTAGATATAACATATAAGAGTGTGTGTAAAATGTATTACCCACTCTTCCGAATGTTCTGCAAGGCTAACACCGGCACATCACACACGCCTTTTTGGGTTTTTTTGGTTTATGCGTCCTCCGCTGAAACCGGTCTCCCTTCATTTGGTTTAGCATTTTGCATGAGATCAAAAGGGATTTAAGCGTATGCATGCAATCCCCATCGGACATGGGATCCTAGTGCTATGCACTTCCCTGAGTCTGTGTGTGTGATTGTTCTCGGTTGTTCTCGATCTCAAGGACCTTAACCACTATGTGGCGGGCTGGACCGACTGGAACCTGGCCTTGGACCCGGGCGGTGGACCAAACTGGGTCAAGAACTTTGTGGACAGTCCCGTCATAGTGAATGCCAAGGAAGACGTCTTCTACAAGCAGCCCACCTTCTACAGCATGGCTCACTTCAGGTCATACATAACATGTGTTGTGTGATGGAGTGTGTGAGATGAGAGGGGTAGTAACCTTTAGGCCATAAAAGTACCTGCCAATAGTTTTTGGTAATGCTTGTAGTCTGCCCATTCAATGCATGCTGGGAGAAAAAAAAGAGAAATGTATAAGGGACTATTATTTTAAGCCTGGACGGGTCCACCATTTTACATCATACGTGTGTCCTCTCTGTCATCCACAGTAAGTTTCTGCCGGAGGGGTCTCGAAGAGTGGGCGTGTCAGCAAGTGAGGAGACCGCCCTGGAATTCTCTGCCTTCATCAGACCAGATGGCTCTGTGGTACTCATCGTGCTGAACAGGTAGGGGAATGACATGTGGTAGACGTGCATGTAGTTGCTAGACAGACGGGTGTAAGGATTCATTCTGGATTGTGTCTCTATGTGTGTGTGTTTTCAGGTCAGCAGTGGTGGTCCAGTTTGAGGTGTGGGACCCCATGGTGGGCTTCATTCCCTCTACAGCTCCCCCTAGGTCTCTGCAGACGCTTGCCTGGAATACACACTGATACACACACACTGGAATATCATACACACGCACTGATATGCCACACACATGAATACATAACAAGCCTGAATAAGTGTTCAACATTTTAAAAACTGTTAAACTTGTCTGCAACAACCACAGATGATCACACACTGGTATAAGGTGTAAACTTCACCAATACTATGGTCTCCTATTCCCAAAAAAGAATTACCTAAATGTAACGTTAAATCTAAATGTTTTAGCTGAAATCAATACTTCAAACCTAAGATCTTCTGATCAGCTGCCTTGAAATAAACTGAAACTGAAATTAAAACCATAACTGAATTAATAACTAAACAAACAGTAACCATTTGGAGATATTTGTTATGTTCAACAAAATCAATGTTATGTCATATCATGAACAATTGTATTTTTTGTGAAAGGGAAATGTAGTGTGGTACTACTGCATAGATCACAAGGGTCAGATATCTCACTTCCTATTTTAATTATCCCTTTTTTATTTTACTTTCATTATTATACATTATAGTATAATAATGTACGTACTTTGTCAGACATTTCTTCTTTACAACCCTTTTCATTGTGGAAGATGGTTAATTAAAAAGGTACTTTATTGATTTGTCAATGACGTGTAATTACATAGTTAATAGAAATGTCCTCATTGATTTATATGAAGGAGTCACTGCTGGTGATCGGCCTCTTTAAAGGGTATGTGATCTATTCACATGATCCGTCACAGCTGGTGCCCATTTGGCGTTTTCATTCATGAACCATCCAGACAGCAGGACTCATGCTAAGACTGGGAATATGTAGTCATTCAAGGGCTGGTTACATGCAAAGAGCGTATGGGAATGCAGAAACACGAAGGATTATACTGAAAGTACGGCAGCCAAATTAAACCTTTTTGTTCCAATTTATTATTACATCATACACATTTTCATATATATAATATACATATTTTGATAATCAGATTTCACATTTTTTTTCCATTCGCAGTGTTTTCTCTTTTCAAACCATAAGTTGGACTAAAAGTATTTACATAAAAAAGTGATAAAAATGTGAAAGAAAAGACAAAAATGTTACGCAATTAATAAAATGAGCAGAGATGACATCTTTTTTTTAATATAATATATACACCAGAACAAACGGCTGGAGGTTTAAGCAATGATAAGACAGAACTATGATGGGGTTTATATCTGAGAGACCCTTGGCCTACCTTGTCTTTAAAACTCCTTTGGGGTCTCTCAGATTAGTCAGCGACCAGATGGGAAGGAGCAGACCGCTACTCTCACACACACACACACACACAATACTCACAACTTCCATCGCCGTTGTTTCCTTTCCTCGAAGGAAAGGTAAACCAATGCAAAGGGTTGAGTCTTAACGTACAAAATCAGACTTAAGAAGGCTCAGTTTCAGCAGATTGTAGACTGAGCAAAGATGAAAGTGTGGGGGGGCAAAATATGTGGAATACAGGCAGGGGGAGGCTTCCATGACAACAGTGTATTACAGCAGTGCACTTTCAGGCTGGAAAAAATAAAACACGATAAAAAAAAGGTATGGTGAGAAGACAGAAGAACCAACGCAGAGGTGATGCTTACTTTGGGGCGGTTTTCTCTTGGGGGCGGTTTTCTCTTGGGGAGAGGGACAGAACTATACTACACTTGGGCTGGGTATTGATGGTATTGGATAAGAATGCATCTGTATGTGATACCGGTGTGTGTGTGTGTGTCGAGAGTACATGGTTAGAGGGATATTAAAATGAAAAGAACCAAATGGTTCCTTTTTTTGCAGTAGAGATGAATGGAGAAGAGAAGAAATCAGTTCTTCTCAGAACGTAGATGGGCGGGGGGGGGTATTGTGTGCATGACTCAGAAGGACCATCTCTCCTGTGTTCTGGAGTCCGTCGACAGGGAGGGGGACTCTGGGGGAGGCTGGCTGCTGCTGTCCTCCCCGTTCAAACCCTTCCTACACACGGGACACGTGTCATGCTGAGCCGCCAGGACAGGAGAGAAGGGAAGAGTAAAAAAATACAAAAACAAAAACAGACCTCGGTTAGTTTTTCCCACAATGCACTGGGGACTAGTTAACAAGCAAATGTCATGAACTGAGTCAATGGAACATCAGTATGTAATAGTAACTACCCAAATAAATGCCAGTATAATACAAAGAGGGTTTAGTGCAGTTGTACTCTCGCTTTGACTTCCAAAATGTATAGTTGTCTTTGACGTCACACATTATTCTCTCACAATTCTTCCCAGTGACAGCAAGCATTTTAGCTATTAGCTGCCTATGACATCACAGGCCTGTCTTAACGTCCTCAGGTGTCATTGGTGCTCTTACCATTTCCAACCAGGGAACTATACAGTCTGAATGGAAGAAGTGATTGCAGGGCAGCTGTCTGACGGGTTCCCCGACTGAGAAGTCCTCTTTGCAAACAGGACATTCCATACTGCAGTCTGCACACACAAGTTAATTCTCAACTAATTAGGCAATGGCCTAATGTTTGACGAAGTAGACAAGTCGAGACCATATTGTAATTTATAGCACGTAATCAGACATAAACTTATGGAAAGTGTGTCATTGCAATATTGTGGCTGACCCCCGGAATAAATAGCCATAAGACATCAGTCTGCGAATGACCAAATATGTGGGCTACATGTTCAGGAGGCAATGCAAGAAAAGTGAGTCACGCTCAAATCTGAAGATATCTTAGTGAGTCAGCTAGCACCTGCCATGCAATGCCTCACTGCTTATTGCGCTGTACAGAGAGAAAACAGGACACATATTGATGAGCACGGCTGGTAATGAACATTGTGAATAAGAGTTATGGTTTATATTGTAGAACCGATTCCTGTTGGTAGTCCATGTTTGTCATTTAGTATAGTTTATTTTGCACATAATTAACAAGGGGTTTCGTTCCTGATACAAACTAGAGTGGAGCCACGAGCACGGAATGAGGCAAGGCTCTCACATACAGGAGGAATAAGAGCACCATCAAGATCAAGTAGTAGTCATGTGTACACGTGTGCCAGTCCATGCGTGGATGAGGAGCAGTGCTGACCTGCTTGTTCCTGAGAGACGTGGACGATGGGGAGGGAGGAGATCTTCTCCTTCTCCGCCGGAGGAGGACCCGTGTTCTCAAACTGTCCTAACAGCTGCACACACACCACACGCCATCCAAGAAGAGCACTGTCATTTCAAGTCATTTAAAAAGAGAAGGAGGCCAAGCTGACGACAACAGCTGACGGGGTGACAGTGTGTCTACCTGTGTTATTACGGCGTCCAGTCCTCCCTGTCCCCAGGCATAGTCCCCTGGGTTAGAGTGCAGCATCCCTGTCCTGGAAGAACAACGCAATGCTAAACATATGGGAGGAAGGCTAGTGCTGTCGTTATGATCCACCATGAGCCACCAAACTACCAATGGCAAATTTGACTTATATGGACATACCAAGATAGAGGAGGTGATCCGGCCACTCCAGAGTTGACGAACAGACCCGCCAGAAACTGTTGTACGATCCTAAAATAAAGAGAGAGCCAGCGTTAAGGGAAGGCCCCAGTGGCTGACAGGGTGGAGGCGTGTGTCGGAGGCGTGAGGCTCCATGAGCCGGTGACTCACCCCTCCACAGCAGGAGAGCGGTCGGGTCGACTGCTACCTCTGGAGCGGTACCTCCGCTGGCTGTGTAGGCGAGGGGGGCGCCCGGGTCCCCAGTGTTCCCCAGACCCAAACGGACCCCCGATGGGACCCCCCAGACCCGCCGGGACCGAGCCCCCGATCGGCCCCCCACCCAGCCCCCCTAGCCCGCTGAGGCCTCCCAGACCCCCTCCGGGGACCCGGGGCTCTGAATCTGGGCTGTCGGCGTCGCTTATGAAAGGCCGGTCCACAAACAGCAGATGCCATAGCTAAAGGGGTTCACAAGGACAAAAGGATAGTAGACGGGCAGAGATTTAATAAACAAAACATGACGATGAGGAGATGATGGGAACATGGATAGAAAAATAGTTGCCACGCAACACACAATAAAAGACTACACGAGAATCCTCCTTTTCGCTCAACAAGTTCAAGCCTGAC
Organism: Coryphaenoides rupestris; assembly: GCA_002895965.2. Classification (NCBI taxonomy): domain Eukaryota; kingdom Metazoa; phylum Chordata; class Actinopteri; order Gadiformes; family Macrouridae; genus Coryphaenoides; species Coryphaenoides rupestris. The sequence goes on along the minus strand of PIJE02001028.1, from coordinate 26,933 downwards.
ATTCCGAGCAGGAAGTCCTGAAGCACAACACGTACCTCGGCAAACTGTGTGGCTGTGTCATCTATCCCATTAGCACCGCCCTCTAGGAGACTGAGGGGCATAGCACACAAGGGGACAAAAGACACATCATGATTATCAACATCCACTGAACCCGCCACTCATGTCTGTCTACAATAGCGGAAGGTGCAATCGAGGACTGTGTCGAGTGGCGTCTTACACAAGCTCAGACCTCACAAACAAGCACGAGGCAAGCTTTTGTTACAGTCCAATACTGTTACAGGGTCCCCAATAACTCAATGAAACATGGGTTTCTCTGAAGATAAATACCTGGAGTCTTCTGTTACTTCTTCTATGAACCCTGAGTCACATCTTGGACAAATATATTCCTAAAAAGTAAAAGAAATAAAAATAAAAAAGCATGTAAGTGGTTGGTGGATATTATGATGGTGCATTGTCAATTAAACACATCGTTAGTGTCAATGCCAATGACATCATTGTTATTTATATCCGAACATTGATACAAGTGACTTGTGGTTTTGCTTTCTTTTCTTTCAGTCACCAACGCATGCAACCATCAAGACTGTGACGTCTATGATGTCCATAAACGGCATGCCGATGCAGCTTAGCTCAGCACGTCAAAACAGCTGGGGAATTCCGCCCCACAATAAGGACGAAACGCACCTTCAAGGATGGCAAGAAACCCCCAAAACAAACCAACACCATGTTGGCCTACATTGCCCGAAACTATACGAGAATAAATGTGTAATAGAGCAGGGCAACGGCCAACGACTGCGGACAGATCTATAGTTACGAGTTATGGTGTGGAGGTATAATATAATAATATAATACAACACAAGGTTAACTCCGAGGTGTGACAATGTTTCGTTTCACTATCAGCAATGACAGTAAAAGCACGCAAACACAGCGCCGACTCATGACGACTGTAGTAGCTCGGTGGGCTTTACCGAGACGACACAGACCGGGTAACAGAATGGGAAACACGGCGACATGTACGTGACTGTGTTTAATGGACAATATAGTGACAACACAAGACATGTCAGCTGTGTGTGGGGTTCGGTGGCGGTTTGCAAAAAACACAACATCGACGAGAGAGCATCGAGACAACCCCGCGTCAATAAGGCTCCTCGCTGGACACACCGGGCACCGTGAACAGCGTGATCAACCGAGCGTCCGCCGGAGACACCGAGCACACCGTGTCCGCGTCTATTTCTAAAGATAAACGGAGGAGAGCTCCGCTGGAGGATCCCGACCCCGAGGGCCACGGCTAGCTGGCTACCAGGCGACATGCTAGCGGGCGCTACGGCCGCTTTATTTCCTCCAGGACGGGCGTGTCAACGAGCAACACGCACGGCGTTAATAACCACACGGTGCGACAGACAACCGGGGAGGGGGTGGGGGGGGGGTCGGTCGCCTTACCGGGAGCTTGGGGCTCACTTCTCCCTTACAGCAGTGACAGAAAAAGCGATGAGGGGGAACCGCCGCAGCCTCCGCCATCTTCCCCTTTAAAACAGCAACACACAAACACTGACGTCGCCGCTCCTGCTCTCCTCGCTCCGCTCTCTCGCTGCTCCTCCTCCTCCACCCGCCGCTGGGAGCTGAAGACGGCGCTCAGACAGCGGCCCGGCATGCACCGCGGCGGGGGTCACGTGGGCACCACCACCGAAGGCAGCGGAGGGCGGAAGTGTCGTGTGATTGGCTGTGCGTGGGCTGCCGTGTGTCTGCTGTGTGGATGAGACTTCTTCGCAAAGGTACACAGCCTCGCCTCGTAGTGCACGCGTGAGGTGATGAAGAGGCATTATTAAACCTCTTCTCGAAGTGTTAGTTATTGATTGATTGTTATTGATTGTCAACTGCGCGTGGAAATTTGAAAAACGTCAATTTCCTTGCTTCACAGTGACGCAGTTTGGGGTTGACGTCCACTTGCTGTATCATTGTTTGTTGTACTGTGTGTGTGTGTGTGTGTGTGTGTGTGTGTCTCTTCGTGTTCCCCAAGCAAGATGACGACCCAAGAGGCCCGTCTGTGTGGCCTTCTGCTCCGGGAGCACTTCGGCGAGGTGGTGGAGAAGATCGGGACGCATCTCCTCAAGAGCGGCGCACAGAATCTCCGCACCATCGTCCAGGAGAGCGGCACTCCGCTTGACTTGGTACGGCTGTCCCCTCGGTCACCTCTCGACGACGACATGCCTCTAATGCTGGCTTGACATGCAGTTGGTTGTCCCAAGCGCCAACCCGTTTACATGAAGGACTTGCATCAGACAACTCTAACAACAACAACAACAACAACTTTCTCACCGCAGTGATTTTAGTTTGACATTCGTTCTCCCTTCTTTCCTTTCCCGAAACACAATATTTCTTTCTTCTTTATTCCACTGCGTATCATAAACTATTGCGATGATATTGCATAAGCCCTCCCTATAATTGTCATATCCTCGCAAACAACAATCTATAAATATTTTAGTAATCAATAACACACAGATACACACACTACTAAACACTTTTCTAGATTATATTTTCAATAACCAATTATTTAACCAATTTTAGATCATCAATAATATCCCCTTCCTAGTTTCACATTCATTGTTGTGTAATTTCACTTTGAAATTGTATTTTCAGCTAAATTGTATTTAGCTATTGAATATTTTGTATATGGCATCTTGAAAATTTAAATAGTTCTCCCGATTAGGATTGGATTGAGAAAATCTTATTAGGCAGGCGGTTAGGGAGACTCCTTCCATGAGAGATAGATAATTATTTTCAGCCACATCGGTTAATGCCCTGCCTCTACAACAAGACTAATCTGGAAGAAATCAGTTCTCCTTTCACTTGTGTTTTGCAAAGGGGGTAAACAGGCGAATGTCTAATATCAAGCTAACACCACTGTGGTTCCTTTCCGTCTGTTTTCCAGGTGAAGAAGTCTCTGTGTGTGCTGATGACTCACGGTGCCTGCACCTTCAGCGTCGGTCGCAAAGGACCGGGGAGTCCTGTGGAGTACCGAGCCAGCGGCGAGAGGATCCTGAGAATCCTGCGCTATCCGCGCTACATATACACCACCAAGACCCTCTACGGGGACACGGGGGAGCTGATTGTGGAGGAGGTGCTTCAGTGGGGTCACATGACCATGAGCGCCATAGTGAAGACGGTGGCCGACCGACTCACACACAACATGGAGGGTCGGTTCCTAACACCCTTATTGAGTGGCCCATTTCATATGAATCACGTTTTCTGACCGTCTCTGCATGGCTAATGAACTCCATGCAACATAATACATACACACAATAATAAGATAAGATAGAACTTTATTAATCCCGAAGGAAATTCTTTTGCCAGAGGTTGCTCAAAATACCAACAACATAAGAATAAAAACAATAAAATAATAAATGTACAGTGAATAAGCCTAAAAGAAAAATATGGGTATTATTATTGGATATTTAGTAAACAAAACAAGTTGCCAATGGTATTGAGAAGTAGTAGAGAGAAGTAGTATTGCACATGATATTAAGAGTATTGTACATGATGGTGAAAGGTAATATTGGCAATAACAATACCAATAATAAATACTTTTACTGTTGTTTGTATTGTTTCCTTACCTCTAACTAGAGGGTCGCAGCATGGAGTACAGCGAGGTGGTCTCCACCTTCTCCAAGCTGGTGGAGACGCACTTCCTGCAGCGCTGCCCCCCTGTGTTGGAGGTCGCGCCGCCCGTCAGCACCGCTCCGCCGGTCCCCGGGATGCCAGCCGCCCCCGTCAGCACGGCGCCCCGCACCGCCGAGAGCTTCTCTGAGTGCTACCTGGTGCCGACGGTCTCGTTGGTGGGCCGGGGCAAACGCCGCCGCTCCGGCGAGGACGGCGCTGAGGAGCAGCGGCCCTCCAAGGTGGCCAAGAAGGGTGAACAGGTAGGTGGGTAGAAGGGGGGCGCAGAGTGTTGGCCACCGCTCTGACTCTTCTCTAACTCGTGTTAATCTCATCCTGGTTTATTGTTTTGGGTTTGTAAGGAAGGATTCATTAGGTTATTTACATTTAGGGCATTTGGCAGACGCTTTTATCCAAAGCGACTTACAAAGAGTACATTTGTTGAAGGAGACAGCAATATATCACTGTTACATAAAGATAAGAATAGAGCAGGTGTCAAGCATTCATAGTTACGAGGCCAATAGAACAAGTTTCATAATTGCTAGGTTGCCTGCATAATAGCTGGGATAACAGCAGACGTGCCCATTCTGAGTGCTTTATCAACATCTAAGAACATACAAAATATTGTACTATTATTACCAAAGTACTATTATGAGGGTCTGAGAACATTATTCACACTTTTTTTTTGTACTTTTCAAGGCACTACATTTGACATTTCCAAAACAAATGTTTGACATGTAGTGTGGTGTTTTGATGCCATAGGAGTTGGGTTCTGTGTGTATTTAAATGAATAAATGTATTGTTTTGCCTCCCCTGCTCCCCAGACACATGGAGATGAGGGCATCTACTGGCAGGTGAACTTTGAGAGGTTTCACCTTCACTTCAGAGACCAGACCATAATAAGCGCGGTGGCCAACAAGCTGGACCAGGTCAGGCTCCTTGTGTGATTTCTAATGTCCATTCTAGAGTTACTTTGTATCTCAAAGTCGTCAGACAATCAGATGACCTAAATTAGTAAAACCAGTGTACACAATGTAAATAGAATCACATTAACACCGGTTATAATTCCCTAATTCCCGAATAATGTTCTTATTAATATGATGTTGATGGAAAGCTCTCAATATATCTTTTTTAGTTTAGTTAGAATTTGGGTTATATCGTATACAAAATAACAACAAAGCAATATTTCTGTTACATATACGGCTCTTCTGACTGTAGAAGTCGCGTCTTTCTTTGTAGCTATTAAAAGAGCATGTGAAGCCTCATAAAACATTACCACATAAAACCATATTCGTCCATATTACCTCATACCCTGTGGATGCAGCCTACCTTCACACAGACTTGCTCGTGGACGGTAGTTTAAACAGAACTAATTGAGTATAAGTCAAGTGTGTCTTTGTCCACCGCCAGACGAGCAGTGAGATCGTCAGGACCATGCTACGGATGAGCGAGGTGGTGACTCCGCCCACTGCCAGCTGCACGCAGGCCCTGTCAGCCAATGAGATCTTCCGGTCCCTGCCGGCTAACTACAGCATCAGCCGGCCCATTTTGGACCAGTATCTCACACTGCTGGTCGATGACCCGGTAACACATATGTTATTATATTAAAGTTGAAGTACCCTCTTATCTTATTCTTATTAATATACTCTTAATTACATGTTTTACACCGTTTTTGTATTAGTCAGTTACGGAGTGTGTGCACTATTATGTCATGTTGCGTTCCATTTACCTCGGAAGTCAGAACTGGGAATGACGTCACACCCGAGTTGACCGCGTTCCAGTTAACAAGTCTGGAAATTATCGATAACAACGTATTATGCGGCATTTTGCCAACACCGTCGCAACATGTCCACAGGTAGAAGTTGGAAATTACTGTGTGTACGGCTGATTTTATGAGACATAAATAGACAGAATTGTTTAAAACGGTATATTACTGCAGCTTTCACTGACTGTTGATGCGCGGAGCAGCCATCTTGGATTTCTAAGTCGGTGTTGTGAGATTCGTCCGACATTCCGAGTTAGAAATCCGACTTCAGTGCGCGTTCACGCAGAAACTTCCGACTTGGAACTCGGAAATTCCGACTTCCGAGTACAAATGGAACGCACCGTTAATGCTGTATAATGTTGTTGTTGTTGTTGTACTACAAGTCGACCCAATATTGGGGGAATTGTACGTCCACTTATATTTGGCTTTTCTACTTCCTTTGTAGATGGAGTTTGTGGGGAAGTCGGGGGACAGCGGGGGAGGGATGTACGTTGTCAGTATCCTTTTGATCTCAGAGACCAAACTGTGATGTTGATGGTTTGAATCCAGGTTTGAGGGTGTCCTGGCCTTCTGCTCTTTAACTCACTGCTCCAGATTTGCACCGAGCGCTGAACTACCTGGCGAGGGCGACGCTGGAGTTGGTGGTGCAGGAGAGGTAGGCTTCCGCGCCATAAGTCGCTTCATGTTTTGTTGATCTCCGGGGATGCACGCTGTTTCAGTGGCACGTGTGTGACTGCAGCGGTGCAATTTCTATTCGTTCCGTTCCCAGGTATGGCTCCCGGTCTGCACGCATTTTCCGTCTGTTGCTACGGAAACGCCATCTGGAGCAGAAGCAGGTGGAGGATTTTGCGATGATCCCAGCCAAAGAAGCCAAGGACATGTTGTACACACTTATGTCTGCGAACCTCGTTGTTCTTCAGGTATGTCCTCCAGCTAAGCTTTATCTGCTTCGTCACATGGAGGCTGACATCTCATTTTTAAGAGAGACCCAATTACAACGTGTATCAAAAGAACATAAAACTAACTATTTACGATGTGCAATACCAGTCATGGTTTATACAATGATAAATACAGAACAGTCTACCCAAAAATGTAGAGTACTATATTATAAAAAGAACATGAAAAAAACTATTTAAGATGTGCAATACCAATCATGAAGAAAATGAATAATAAATGTATAATCGTAACAATAAATCAATTCAAACAAGTGGCCGTCATGTGGCCCACCGTGCAGAGAAGGTCGTCCTGCTCCCTCCAGTTCCCACAAGGCTGTGTTGAATGGGTTGGTCACCGTGTTTTCTGGTTTATGTTTGGGGTTTTTTTAATTCCAGGAAATCCCCAAGACTCCTGACCACGCCCCCTCCCGTACCTTCTACCTGTACACAGTTAACCAGCTAGCTACGGCTCGGATGTTGCTGCAGCATTGTTACAAGGTACAAGACAACAATAACGTTCTGGATGTCACAGGTGTTTGCATGTATTAAATATTTGTGCTTAGTTGAACTCCTGTGTGACTTGTTGTCTCTATTCATCTTATTTCTCCTTTTTAGACCGTGGCCAACCTCATAGCCCGACGTTTGTTCGAAACCAAGGATAGCAAGTGAGTGTATGCTGCTCGTTTTACAGCAATATCTCAACAATCTAATAATCCAAGAGCGAGGATCCTTTTTAAAGCGGTATCCAGGACCTTTTTGGCACCGAAGCGCGTGCACTGATTGGCTGTTGTCGTCTCGACTGACAGGCGTCTGCTGGAGAAGTCCCAGCGAATCGAGGCCATTATGGCGTCGCTGCAGGCGAGCGGGGCGGAGCCCGAGCAGCTGACAGAGGTGGAGGAGATGATCACCGCCCCCGAGAAGCAGCAGCTGGAGGCGCTGCGACATCACATCAACAAGTAGGAGCAGAACCTCCCAATGCAACTGTACCTAGCAACAGAACACCCCCCTCCCATTCAACTGTACCTAGCAACAGAACACCCCCTCCCATTCAACTGTACCTAGCAACAGAACACCCCCTCCCATTCAACTGTACCTAGCAACAGAACACCCCCCTCCCATTCAACTGTACCTAGCAACAGAACACCCCCTCCCATTCAACTGTACCTAGCAACAGAACACCCCCTCCCATTCAACTGTACCTAGCAACAGAACACCCCCTCCCATTCAACTGTACCTAGCAACAGAACACCCCCTCCCATTCAACTGTACCTAGCAACAGAACACCCCCTCCCATTCAACTGTACCTAGCAACAGAACACCCCCTCCCATTCAACTGTACTAGCAACAGAACACCCCCTCCGCATTCAACTGTACCTAGCACAGAACACCCCTTCCCATTCAACTGTACTAGCACAGAACACCCCCTCCCATTCAACTGTACCTAGCAACAGAACACCCCCCTCCCCAATTCAACTGTACCTAGCAACAGAACACACCGCTCCCCCCCCTCCCATTCAACTGTACCTAGCAACAGAACCCCCCTCCCATTCAACTGTACCTAGCAACAGAACACCCCCTCCCATTCAACTGTACCTAGCAACAGAACACCCCCTCCCATTCAACTGTACCTAGCAACAGAACACCCCCTCCCATTCAACTGTACCTAGCAACAGAACACCCCCTCCCATTCAACTGTACCTAGCAACAGAACACCCCCTCCCATTCAACTGTACCTAGCAACAGAACACCCCCTCCCATTCAACTGTACCTAGCAATCCCCCACCAACCTGACCCCACCCCCCATGCAACTGTACCTAGGAACTGTTTGTATATTGTTGCCGCTATAATAGGTCTAGAGATTTCCTAATTACAATGTTTCTTGGATTCAAGGTTGGATTCTGCAGAGAACCAAGTGGACGAGACCATCTTCCTGCTCAACGCTTACATAACCTCCACGACTAAGACACGGTGATGGCCGACCCCTGACCCGGAGTGCTTATTCAAATGAGGCTTTCCACTATTTTGTATGAATGGTGATCGTGTGGTTGTTTATCAGTTTGTGTTTTATCTCGACACTTGAATGAAGGTTAAAAGCAAGATTATCTATTCAAACTTTTTTAATTTCAACGACAGACTGACGTGAAACAGTAAGACATGGGACAAAGTGATTGGCTGAAATGTGAAATGGTGATGGCAGAATATTAAATAAAAAAAAATATTGTTTAATACATTTGAGTCTTGTTTGAAAAAACAAAAAAAACAAACCACAAGTAGAAAAAAGTTATATACATAAGTGCCCCCGAGCCGATACAACAGTGGGTAGTGCATTTCTGGAGGACCTTCCGATGTTTTCCTTGAAGTCCTGTAGGTACTCTGGTAGTCATTGGGTTCAGGTTCCTGCTCCGAGCACTTTGTGTGAGGGACCCCCGGGTCTGTCACAGGCAACCACTCGGGTGGCCGTCACCATGCGTTGCCATGGCAGCAAATTGCCTCACTCCTCTTGGGTTTCCTCCTCTTCCTCTGGTTGTTTCCGTGTGAAGAAGCCCAGCTTGGCAATGAGAGAGAGAGACAGGGAGAAGGGTGAGTGATGGCAGCAACGCATGAATGTTGCTACTGCTGCAATAATCCTCATAATGGTAAATGGATTGCATTTATATAATGCTTTTACCCATTCATACACCGACAGCGGTGCCAACCATGCAAGGTAACAACCAACATGTCAGGAGCAGTTAAGGTTAGGTGGCATCTTGCTCAGGGACACCTCGACACTTAGCTAGGTGGAGCACAGGGATCGAACCAGCAACCTTCCTGTTGCCAAGACAACCACTCTTACCTCCTGAGCTACTGCCGCCCCAATCCTCACGCTATTATACCTTCTGTCAATGCTGCAGTCAATTGACAAGTCATGTAAAAAAAATTACCTTCCATAATACAAAGATGATGAGAGCCAATAGCAGCAAGCCTCCGATGATGCTACCAATCAGAATCCAGAGTGAGATGGGAATGGCCCGCCCCTTCAGCACCTCCAAGACGGTCTATTGATGGAAGAGGAAGACAAAGGGAATTATTTCAATACTTTACTCTTTTCCGTCATGTGTTTTGTTATGACAAGGTACAATACCTTACATGTGAAGTTAAAGTGAAAATAATTCTTAAAAGAATGGTTGCCCATTGCTGTATGTTAAGATAGAAAATTGACAATTTTCTCAAAGGCGTCATCAGACTCACAACAATAAAGATGGATCTACTATTTTTATGTACCAGTGCACAGGTAGTAGACTAAACGAGTGAAAAGATAACTACTGCTCGTGCCCTGGTACATAAAAGCAGCAGATCCATATTTAGTGGTATGGTGGTGACACCTGTGTTTGTGCTGCGATGACAACTGAGGTGAAAGGACTCTATTATCTATTGTAACATTTTCTAATTGAATCGAATTATGATTTGATCGATAAATAATTTTGACCTACTGATGGGTGCATGAAAAAAACTACTAATATCAATGGCTCCAAGGCCTGCTGAAGGAGTATATTCAGGTATAGATCCTGGAGGTTGACTGAGAGAAACACAGGACATCTTGGCCATCACCTCTCTCCAGACAGCCCCGGCGCCCAGCGTGATGAGGTGGCTCTCCTGCGCTGCCAGGCGGTAAGTGCCCACGACCTTAACTGACTTGTACTTGGCCTGCGGAGGGAAACGGAGACAGGACCGCTGTCACTAGAGCTGCTGGTGTCTGGTGACAAGTGCAAGTTACCTTTATGCTAATGTCTGTTGTGCCACTTTTAACAAGACCACAAGTGTGCGTGGGTGTCTGTCTGTCTGTCTCACTTTTCTGAAGAATTCGTCTTGAACCCTGCGGCTGACGCGGATGAGTACTTCCTGTCCTTTCAGGAGTTGCTGCACATCACACACCACCTCTACACACCAGGACCTGCTGCAGTTCTGCACACACACACACACACACACCACACACACGGACAGTACATTACAGTGCTGAAGTGACACATGCATGCTCTTATTAGCTGGTGTCTGTAGACGTCAGGCGGTGGCTGCTGCTGCTGCTGCTCACCAAGATGTCGTTCTGCTGCATGTCCTCAGGGTGGAGCGGCCGTACGTCTCTCTGCCTGCCCTTCAGCTGGGCCAGGTCACTCAGCACACTGCAGTTTACCCCTGTGGCCTACAGGGGGGGACAGATCATCACACACATCACTCACACGTACAAATGTCTCTCTCTCTCTCTCTCTCTCTCTCTCTCTGACTCTTAACCATCTCTCACCTACCAGGAGATAGACAGAGTAGCAATAGCTGCCCATGTTGAAGGTGAATCTCTCGCTCTCGCACACACACACACACACACACACACACACACACACACACACACACACTCACCAGAGAGCCACAAACAGAACCACTCACATTGTAGGAGAAGACTTCGGTGACGTTCATGAACACTCTGTCTCCCGCGGGCAACGGCAGGCAGGTTCACCCTGAGCTCCATGTTGTTCACCGCATAGCAGCCCAGGTTCTGAATCTGCATACACACACAGACACACCCACACACACACACACCACGCGCACACACAGAATTTAAATTGATTTACATTTAAATTAAGTCCTAATTAGTGACCATATTTATTAAATAATGAATAAGATGTCATGTTGAACGTCCTCTAATCAGCATGGCTTATGTGTGTACAGACTAACTGAATGACCCCGGCCGGTACCTTGAAGTTGGTGTAGAACTCTGGCCCTACTGCCTCTGACAGGGTCCTGGACGGGTGGACCTCGTAGCGGTTCAGCTTAGAGTCACTGCAACAACAACAACAACATAAAGACATGATGTCGATCATCAAAATAATGTAATGTCCGAACAGGAGCAAAAAGCCTAATAAAGAGTCATATAAATACATTATATATTAATTCTGTTTGACCAACACACCTGATGATGAACAGGTCCGGCTCGTACTGAACGAAGCTCTGCAGCTGGACGCTGTTGTCTGCCAGGGTGTCCTCTCTCTCCACACTGTCACTACACACACACACACACACACACACACACAGAAGTCAATACATACACTTTGCTCTGGGAAAGCATGTGTTAATGTTCATACATGTTGGGTAGCGATGATGAAAAGCTACCTGGCTGCAGTGAGCTTCATCTGCACCCGGTTGTGTAGAGACGTGCAGCTGAACTCAAACTCCAACACAAAGTTCACCTGGGAGGAGAGAGAGGGAGACAGACAGACAGAGTGAGACAGACAGAGATAGAGAGAGACAGAGAGAGA
>PIJE02001028.1:5297-12797 GCA_002895965.2 Coryphaenoides rupestris | reverse complement strand
GCCGAGACCCACAGGTCTGAGGCAGAGAAGCAGCCGACAGAAGCAGGCGTCACAAAACAGTCAGAAAGGGTTTTATCACCAAGTACACGCTTTCACAGAAAAGAAATTGGTGTATTGGTGCAGAAGTAGATACAAACAGACAAGAAGAATGACATTGGCGCTGGTGGAGGGCGGATGCGGTAGGTACTATATTACTAATTGTTAAGAGTTGTTTTAGTATTTATGTTTATAAGAATACGGTTCAGAAGAAACCTTTTTACTGTACTTTTTACTGTACTTGTACTGTTTAGAATTTGGTTAGAAGAATACTGCAGGAGTGAATAGGGAGTAAGCATTCCATGGTACTTGTTACATATGACAATAAAGAAATCTTGAATCTTGAAGATATGAATGAATATATACAATATAAATATGGAATTCAAAATGTTAAATATAGTGTGGGTGAGCAAATGGAAAAATGGCTGAGGGGGTGGCAGGTATAATATTTTAGGGGTGGTATAATGTGATGTTTTTTGGGGGGGGGGTCTGTACCCCAGTACGTATTATGCATCATAGTAAGATGTATCAATTTTGGGCCATAAGATGTTAGCTTAGTATGGCGGCATACCGAAGCTGTGTCCCTGGGGTCCCGGTGAGCGTGACACAGCCAGGAAGCAGGCAGTGGCGTTGAGGCAGGCGGAGTCGCGCCCCCCCCGCTGACACGTCTTCTGGATCACGTTGATGGAGTGCGGCTGGAAGGACAGGCTCACGTTCACCTGGACTATACTACGAGAGCTGGGGGGGGGGGGGGGGGGGGGGGGTGAGGGGGGTTACCAAACACTGCAAACTCATCACCACTCCAATAGAAAAATGTATATTCATATACTCATGATGTTCTTAACAGAGATCCTATTCTCTGTTTCCTGCTTTTAGTTAACTCTGGCACAGCTAAGAAGCAGTACACTGTCCCTGTCAAATATGACATATGATCTACATATTAAAGGGGCCCTATTATACCACCAGCTTACCCTGTACCAACTGGTCAACTGATCTAGTCATCACACATCTAGGAGGACACTCCCACTTGTGATGTCACTATGTCACAATGACAATATTAGTCACGTGATGATTTTGAAATGGCTTGTAATGGCTGATCATACTCACACCTGGTGGTGTAATAGGGTGCCTTTAACACCACTGTAGCAGAAGCCTGGAACTCATGCATTATTGAGACTGCTTTTCGTTGTTCTACTAATGTGCACATTGACAGTAACGTTTTTATTTTTATTTTTTATAACCCTAACCCTTTCTATTTATTTTTTATTCGGTTTATTTGACAGGGACAGTGCATATTAATAGACAGTACTGTAAATATGGCAGAATTAGCCAGGAGGCTAGTAATAACAATATAGTTCAAGTTGTAAACTCTCTCTCTCGCAAATGTTCCCCTGCCTAGCTGGCCCACCAGAGAGACCCCCGCCAGGCACCCAGCCGTGTCCCAGTCTCCCGGGACCCACCTGAGCAGGACGGCGCTGCCCTGGGCCCCCACGGCCAGGTCTATCAGCTCATCTCCATCCATGTCCAGACGGGCGCTCACGCTGCGGCCAAAGTACTGCAGCGTCGGGGAGATGTCCAACCCCGCGATACGCTGCAGAGAGAGACCACAGACAGTTACAGACAGGTGAGTGTAGAGCACTCAGTGGGGGGACCTGTTGTGTTTGAACAGGGGGGGCTGAACCGTCAGGAATTCCACCTGAGTGGTGTCTTATCCTGTTGTGTGTATTTCTTTAGGTTCAGGTTTGCAAGACCATGCGCCTACTGATTGTATGATTGAATCTGTGCACTGTTGGCGCTGCCCCTAACCTGTTGTCTATTAGCACCTGATTACTTCCTCATTTGTTTCAACCTATCATGTATTCTTCAGTAAATCACCGGTGTATTTAAACTCTGTGATTCTCGGTGTTCAGTGCGAGATTGCCACTCGGTGTTACCAGAGCGATCAATCGGTCTGTACGTTGGTGGAGTCCTGTAGTCTTGGGTTAAGCTTGTCTGTTTTGGACTATGATTTTGTCTGACTTTTGTTTGACTATTTGCCTGGCTGTTTCATTTTGATCTCTGCCTGGATTACATCTTGTTCTTGTTTTTGACTGGATCTGGTGATCCTTGAATAAACCCTTTTTTGAGCTAGCTCTGTGAGTGAGTCCTTATCCCTAACCTGACATGAACAGCTCCCACCTGTTTGTAGTCATGGGAGATGTAGATGCTGTCTCCGTGGTAGATGTAGATGGCCCCCCGGTGGTCGTCCTCCAGCGGCGCGCCCACCAGCAGGTCCGTGAAGCCGTCGTGGTTGAGGTCAGGCACGGCGGCCATGGCGTAGCCGAACCTGGCGTCCTGGGACTTGTCCTCCGCCTTCAGGGTCCCGTTGGGCACAAACATCCCCTCCTGGGAATCGGGAGGAGAGGAGGAGCCAGAGGAGGAGGAGGAGGAGGGCATGGAGGGAGGGAGGGCGGTTAGTTGGATCAGTGATTTTTTTTGGACAGAAAGTTTCAATGAGAATCTGGATGAGATACCAGTGAAATGTTCTTGAAATGTTTGACGTTTGACATAAGCTATGCTATTTGTTTAGGGATGGGCAAGATATAAATATTATGTTATGTTTCTCTTCCTCACCCCGGTGAACGTGTATATGTAAACTCTGCCAGCCTCCTTGTTCCCGGAGCCCAGGAACATGGGCGCCGCCACCAGCAGGACGTCCGTGATGCCGTCCTGGTCGATATCCAGCTCACACACCTCACTGCCGTAGTACGACCCGATCTGTACACCACCACACACACACACACACACACACACACCACACACCACACACACACCACACACACACACACACACACACACACAACACACACACACACACACACACACACACACACACACACACTCAGTAAAAAGGAATAATCATACACAGTCATACACAATATGCCAGTTTAAAAAGGTGGGTTTTTAGGCAGGATTTGAAGGTGGAGAGAGAATGGATGTTGCGGATGTCTTGTGGGAGAGAGTTCCAGAGACGGGGGGCAGAGTGGCTGAAGGCTCTAGACCCCATGGTGGTCAGACGGGCAGAAGGTCCTGTGAGTTGGAAGGCAGAGGAGGATCGGAGAGTGCGAGAGGGAGTGTAGGCGTGAAGACGTTCAGAGAGATGAGGGTGCAAGATTGTGAAGGGTCTTGAAGGTGAGGAGCAGAATTTTGAAATCAATACGGTATTTGACGGGGAGCCAATGCAGTTGTTGGTGGCGGCTGAATTTTGGACCAGTTGGAGCTTGCAGAGATTTATGAGGAAGACCAGAGAGGATGGAGTTACAGTAGTCGATACGGGATGTAACGAAGGCGTGGATGAGAATGGCGGTGCTGTTGGGTGTGAGTGACGGGCGGAGACGGTTAATATTGCGGAGGTGGAAGTAGGCAGACCGGGTAATGTTATTGATGTGTGCTTCAAAAGATAGGGTGCTGTCGAGGATGACACCCAGGCTCTTAACTTGGGGGGAGGGGGGGACTGTATGGAGAAATCACTATTTACTCACAGTATGTCCTGTCAGGCTGATGTTTTCTTTATATATTTGCCTTAAGATTAACATGAAACATACAAATACAAATACATGGTTTAGTTAACCTGTGTGTTAACCGGGGTCTGATTACTGATAATATACAGATCCAACGATGGGTGAGAAAAAGTACATTTTTCTTGATATGAGCGATAGAGAGCGAGAGCGAGTATAAGAGAGAGTGAGAGAGAGTGACATATGGAGAAAAAATATGTTTTTGTTTCAAACCTTTTGTAAGCAGAGACGAGATTGTAAAAAAAAAAGTATCACTTGTTCACAACATAGAGGAGCATGTGAGCACAGTGCTGCTGCTAAAGACATCAGGGCACCACCATGACATCACACAGGGAAGGAAGGACAGAAAGGGAGGAAGGGGGGAGGCGTGACGACCACCTGGGCCCCTCAGGGAGTCGGAGGGGGGAGAGGAGATCAGATCCTCCCCAGGGAGGAAGGGAGGAACGGAGGAAGGGAGGGTACGGGAGAGTATGGGAGGGTCACGGGGAAGACAGAGAGAAAGAAACTGTGATGGTGGCAAGGGTTTACCAGAGTAGCCTGCGGTGAAAGGGAAAGGACCCCTGATCAATCCTGTCTCTGACCCCCTGGCCCCCCCCCACCACCCCACCCACTCCAACTCTCACCCCTCTAACCCCACCACCTCTCTAAACCCCCCCCCCTCTTCACTCTCACCCCTAATCCCCTCACCCATCATTCTGCCCCCCCCTTCACTCTCACCCCTGCTCCTCAACCCCACTCCCCCCTTCACTCTCACCCTTCACCCTCACCCACTCCCCCCCTTCACTCTTCACCCTCTCTCAACCCCATCCCCCCCTTCACTCTCACCCTTCTTCACCCCACTTCCCCTTCAACGCTCACCCCTTCTCACCCCCACCCCACCCCCCCTTCACGCTCACCCCTCTCTCATCCCACTCCCACACCCTTCACTCTCACCCCTCTCTCACCCTCTCCCCCCCCTTCACTCTCACCCCTCTCTCACCCTCTTCTCACCCCCACTCCCCCCTCTCTCACCGCCACTCTCCGCACCCTTCACTCCACCCCTCTCTCACCCACACCCACCCCCCCTTTTACTCTCACCACTCTCTCACCCCACTCCCCGCACCCTTCACTCTCACCCTCGCTCAACACCCACCCCACCCCCCCTTTCACTCTCACACCTCTCTCACCCCACTCCCCCCCGCACCCCCACTCTCACCCCCAGGCACTCTGGGCTACAACCAGAGCTCCTTCCACATGGAGATGTCCCAGATCGGCTTCTCAACACACACCCTGGATGTGAGTGTGGAGAAAATACTACCATCACTTACTTGATATTTCCAATGGTCTGCTCTTGAGACCGGTATGACCACCCTCCCCCCTCCCCCTCTCTGCTGTGTTCAGGATGGCATCCTGTTCGGCATGGTGGGCGCCTACGACTGGGACGGAGGGGTGTTGAAGGAGGGTGTCAACGGGCCCATCGTGCCCTCCAGGGAGGCCTTCGAGTCAGAGTTCCCCCTCGAGCTGAAGAACCACGCTGCTTATCTAGGTACCCAGAGGCTGTAGCCACAGCTCTAGTAATGACTTGTAACAACTAGTAACCCTTTACATGCATGGGAAGGGTTTTTTGGAACTTGGGCCATTGTCTCTCACAGAGTTATGCACACTAACAAAATCTAAACGTGTGTGTGTGTGTGTGTGTGTGTGTGTGTGTGTGTGTGTGTGGGTGCATGTATGCCTATTTGTGTGTGTGTGTGTGTGTTTATGCGCATGGATGCCTCTAGCCTATATGTGTTATGTGTTGTACGTCTGCGTGGGTACATGCGTCTCGTGTGTGCATGTGTGTCTATATGTGTGTGTGTGTGTGATGTGTTGTGTGCCTAACAGGCCTACACAGCTGTCATCGTTGTGGTGGCCGACTGGAGGAGGCCTCTATGTGGCTGGAGGTCCCCGCGCTTCAACACATAAGAAAGTGATCCTGTTTGAGCTGAGCAACGATGGAGCGTGGACATCGTGCAGGCCCTCAACGGTAGAGCAAGGTACCGTCTAGCTTTCTAGTGGTTGTCCCAACTCGATTTTGGTTAAAACAAAACTGGAGCAAGTCTGCCACCTGTTGGCCAAGAGTGTAACAAACAGATCGTCCGTGTGGTGTGTGTGTGTGTGTGTTGTGCTGTGTGTGTTGTGTGTGTGTGTGGTCTGTGTGTGTGTGTGTGTGTGTGTGTGGGGTGTGTCGGTGTGTGTGTGTGTGGTGTGTGTGTGTTGGGTGTGTGTTACAGATCGTGGGTCGTACTCGGCAGTTGAGGTGTGTGAGCTGGATACTCGACCAGGACGCATTCAACGGACGTCCTTGCGGTGGCGGCGCCATGTTCCTGGGCTCCTGGAACAAGGAGGCTGCTAGAGTTTTACATATACAACGGTTCAGCCGGGGGTGAGGAGAGAAACATAACATACATATTTATACTCTTGCCCCATCCTAACTAAAATAGCATAGCTTATGTCTAAACCGTCAAACATTTTCAAGAACATTTCACTGGTATCTCATCCAGATATCTATTGAAACTTTCTGTCCAAAACAAATCACTGAATCAACTAACCGCCCTCCCTCCCTCCATGCCCTCCTCCTCACTCCTCTCTGGCTGCCTCCTCTGCCCTCTCCTCGATTCCCAGGAGGGATGTTTGTGCCCAACGGGACCCTGAAGGCGGAGGACAACGTCCCAGGAACGCCAAGGTTCGGCTACGCCCATGGCCGCGTGCTGACCTCAACCACGGACGGCTTCACGGACCTGCTGGTGGGCGCGCCGCTGGAAGGACGACCACGGGGGCCATCTACATCTACCACGGAGACCAGCATATCTACATCTCCCATGACTACAAACAGGTGGTGAGCTGTTCATGTCCAGGTTAGGGATAAGGACTTCACTCACAGACGCTAGCTCAAAAAAGGGTTTATTCAAGATCACCAGAATCCAGTCAAAACCAAGAACAAGATGTATGCCAGGCAGAGATCAAAATATGACAACAGCCAGGCCAAATGTCAAACAAAAGTCAGACAAAATCTAGTCCAGACGGAAGTTATACCAAAACTAACAGCACTCACCAACGTACAGACCATTGATCGCTCTGGTAACACCGTAGTGGCAATCTCTCGCACTGACACCGAGAATCACAGAGTTTTAAATCACCCGGTGATTTACTCAAGATACATGATAGGTTGAAAACAAATGAGGAGAATCAGGTGTGCATAATAGACAACAGGTTAGGGGCAGCGCCAACAGTGCACAGATTCCTCATACAATCAGTAGGCGCATGTCTTTGCAAACAAAAACAACAATCCACTTAGTGCACACAGACCTAACAGAACATACACACAACAGGATTAAGACACCACTTTCCAGGTGGAATTCCTGTACGGTCACCCCCCCTGTTCAAACACAACAGGTTCCCCCCCACTGAAGTGCTCTACACTCACCTGTCTGTAACTGTCTGTCGGTCTTCTCTCTGCAGCGTATCGCGGGTTGGAACACTCCCCGACGCTTGCAGTACTTTTGGCCGCAGTGTGAAGTCGCCCGTCATGGACATGGATGGAGATGAGCTGATGACCTGGCCGGGGGGGCCCCAGGGCAGCGCCGTCTGCTCACGGTGGGTTCCCGGGACGACTGGCAACGGTCTGGGTGCTGGCGGGGGTCTCTCTGGTGGGCCCAGCTAGGCAGGGGAACATTTGCGAGAGAGCAGTTTACAACTTGAACCTATATTGTTATTACTACCCTCGCCTGGGCTAATTCATGCCATATTTACAGTACTGGTCTATTAATATGCACCTGTCCCCTGTCCAAATAAACCGAATAAAAAAATAAATAGAAAGAGGGTTAATGGGTTATAAAATAAAACAATAAAAACTTACTGTCAATTGTGCACATATCTCTCTCTTTTT
>PIJE02001027.1:162358-183284 GCA_002895965.2 Coryphaenoides rupestris | reverse complement strand
TACAGTCAATATGTTCATCTGTAATGCACCATGCTTCAGTCTTCCTAATATTTAACATGACTGAAATATACTGGGAAAATATTGGAACATTTAAATGTACGTGAAATTTGACATGTGCTGTCATCCGTCGCGCCCTGACTTTGAATTCAAATGTGGACCGAGTAGTGATCTTTAGTAACCTTCCCTTGGCTTCATGTGCCACTTTTCTTTCCTTTTTACCATTCCACTGTTGTCTTAAATGCAAAATTGTATAATTCCCAAGTACTCCAACTCTTAGTACAGACGTAGAACTGAATGAATTCCTACTTGACACAATGTTGCTTGAAATTTGATGGTGTGAATAAGACCTGTGGCATTCCTGGCTACAATTAAAATAAAAATATTCCATAACATAGTTTGTTCGTTTTTTTCATCTTGATTTGCCATTAATGCTGACGTTATATTTCAGGTATATTTTGTTAATATTATGTTCTAGTTGTGTTATTTATTGACATTCGATCATTTCTTTCGACATGGACTATATTTTCTGCCAGCTACAAAATGCCCACCAGGGGGCAACAGTGAACGTGATATACTGTGAATGGCTAAATTATAATGGGTAATAATATGGGTTAGTTTGGCATATATTTTGAGTTGGTTAAATGCCACTCTGAAAATAATCTTCAATGAAAAATACATACACATGACAAAGTGTGTGTGTGTGTGTGTGTGTGTGTGTGTGTGGCGGGGGGGGGGGAGGCAACAGTGACTGTATTATACCGGTTTGTGACTCATAATGGGTAATAATTAGGCCTAATAGATTGCTTGGCGTGTATTTTGTGTCATAAACAATGTTCTGTGAAAAACTGCACCACGTGTGACAACCACGCACTGAAACGTGATGGCGCAATTAAGTCATTGTTGATATGATGGTTGATAGTTCCTAGGATTATTCCAAATCAATAAATTCCTCGGATTATTCAAAATGAGAAAAAGTTCATTCAGAATTTGTACGTCAGGCAGGCTCAGGCTCTGGGGATTGGGATTGGGGGGGGGGCGGCAGGAATACGTCTGGACAAATCACCTCCACTTTCTCCCCCCCCCCCTTCCCCATACAAAAAAAATAAGTGCTCCTCCTGCCCCACCCACCCCCTGTCCGTGACGTCACACTCACTCGTTTATATACCCGGGGACGCTTTTCGAGCCGGAGAGTCCGACTGGTTGCAGCTGACCGCGCACCGCCACGCGGCATCCACTGAGCTGACGGCTGCGGGGGAGAGAAAGCGAGAGAGAGAGAAACGAGACGAGACGGAACGAGAAGGGAATATTTGGACGCGGTTAAGTGTTTTCCTAGGTTGCGATACGTGGATACGTGGGTTGTTTGTTCCTTTCGTTGCCACGCCATGAATCACCCAGGTGTACCAAAGCCTTGTCCGGACCATGGACCTCAACCAGCCGCCGCCACCGCCGCCGCCGCTGCTGCTGCTCCAGGGAAAACCAACAGGAATAGAACCGAACCGATCAAACCAGAACTCGCTCCGGTGGTGACCGATCCAAAGACGGGCAGATCCTACAGCAAAGGAAAGCTCTTGGGAAAGGTAGTCTAATTAATTTTTAATTGTATTAATTTTTTTGTATTGTTGTGTGATATCAGTGATCGTACATTGTGTGATTGTTTTGGGGGATGATGCGCCTTGATTTATTTTTTTTTAGGCGCAATGATCAATGGTGTCAATGGTATTTCGGGACGTTTCAATGGTTTTTTTTGTTTTTTTTAAACGAATATTGGTTGGTCGTGTGACAATCGGGCCATTTTGATGACCGATTTAGTTGTACTGCTACCATCTGTAGAGCAGGGAACGACCTCGTGTTGGATGACCAAACACTTCCACCGCGTCACTACTGAATGAATCAAGCGCAAGGTGTGCCCGCCACACACACACGCACGCACACACACACACACACACACACACACGAGTCCAGGCTCCGCTACTATTTAACCAATGTACCATTTAACATTTTATTCCATTCGTTAAATAGTTGCGAATTCTACACACACACACACACACACACACGTAGGGCCTAGCGACCGGGTGAATTATCAGCACCCAGATCCCAATATCGTCATTATTAGTCTATCGGTGGGAGAGAGGAAAAAAAAATCGCGCCGCACGATCCTCGGCGCGACGCTGTGATCAACGTGTTGCTGGTCGCCGATGCGCTCTGGTCACTGGTCTCTTCCCACCCCCCCACCCCCTGCCGCATAGCCGGGGATCCCTGGTTCATTTCACGGTGAATGAATGCAGTAAAGCTGGATCCACCACTTCATCCAGAGTCTTAATCACACATTTTTAACTGTCAGTGACTCAGGGGTGGCGTGGGCAATACGTAATCGAGTCACACGGCGTCTGTTTCAGTCCATGTGTCTGCAGGAGTCGCTCTAGCAGTCGAACGATTTAGTAGTCCGCCGTTTAAAGCACACCATCATTGTGTCATGTGTAGGTGTAGGGGAGAGATCTTTCGAATGTGTTGTGTCCTGTCCATTGATTTCATCTCTCTCTCTCTGTCTCCCCCCCTTTGTCTTGCGTTTGTGTCGGGCCCCTTGCAGGAAGGCGATGTCATCACTGTTGGGTTTTAAATCATGTGGGTTGTTGTACAGCTATTGATTTTGTGTGCGTGTGTGTCTCTTTGTAACCTGCTGCTTTCCAATCTAACAGTTTGTGGCTGTTTTTTGTGTGTGTGTCTGTCTGGCTCAGGGTGGTTTTGCACGCTGCTACGAGATGACAGACCTGACCAGCAACAAAATGTACGCCGTGAAGGTGATCCCACAGAGCCGTGTCTCCAAACCACACCAGAGGGACAAGGTATGTCACTGTCACCGCCGCCACCACCGCCACGCTAGCTGGTTTTCATCTCTGTGCTCCAGTACACAAATGTTTTTTTGGTTCGCTGGAGTTGGTTATGGTTCGCTGGAGGCCCTGCGTCCATTTTGTTTCCCTCTTGAAATCTTAACACCATGGTGTGGCGTCAACAGATCACCAACGAGATCGAGCTCCACAAAACCCTGTCGCACAAGCACGTGGTGAAGTTCTCCCATCACTTCGAAGACCAAGACAACATCTACATCTTCCTGGAGCTCTGCAGTCGAAAGGTGAGCTCCACCGCGTCGCACTATGCCTGCCAGCGATCGAGACGTTTCCATCTCTGCGAGTGCCGGTTCACCACATCTTTAGGCAGTTTGTTTTGTTTGTTTTGTTTAATTCTAGCTGAATAATTCCAATGATTAATTCCCGTACAGTGCCAGCTAGGCTTCCCCGTCTTTTTGTGGGTGTCCGCCAATATAGAATTGATTTCACTTAAGCCCTATACCAACTCCCCCAGCAATTCATCAGCATGCCTTCGAAACTGCTCACAGAAGTGAGGGTGTCGTGTGTATGCCAGCGGCCTGGTTCATGCCAAGGGAGAGGGGGGGAGAGAGAGAGAGAGAGAGACACACGGACGGACGGATGGATGGATGGATGTGTGTATGCTGGGCCGAGGTCTGACTGTTTTGTACATTGCCCAACCCTCCCGGTCTCCCCGCAGTCCCTCGCACACATCTGGAAGGCCAGACACACGCTGACGGAGCCAGAGGTCCGCTACTATCTCCGGCAGATCATATCGGGCCTGAAGTACCTCCACAACAGAGGCATCCTACACCGAGACCTCAAACTAGGTATGTAGCCTACTTTACGCTGCTACGTGTCACTGTGGCATTTGTCAGGATGAGGGACACAAAGATTAAATGCTGACTCCCTCTCATGCCAGGTTTTTTTTCCCTCGTCATTACTTTAATTCATTTTAAATGGGTTATGTCAAGCGCTCGTCGTATATAAAGTAATTGCTGGGAATGTGTTTTGTGTAATCCATGTGGGGTTATGCCGGCCGTTGTAAAGGCATCCAGGAATGTAGGTCGGCTGTTCGGAGTGGTGGCTGCCAGAGTGCCCCGTTCAGAATGCTGACTGGATGCGTGTCTTTGTTCATTTTCCAGGCAACTTCTTTATCAACGAGAACATGGAGCTGCGGCTGGGAGATTTTGGTCTTGCGGCCAAACTGGAGACGGCGGAACAGAGGAAAAAGTGGGTTCCTTTCCCAAGTTTTGTTTTGTTCTTAAAATTGTCCGCTTAACCAAATCCATTTGAAATAAACCTCAGGTTTGAATCGTTAAACACTGCCTTCCCGTTACACCGGTAACCCTGTTGTCAAATATGTTGATGCGACCGCATGTGAAGTATGTGTGAACATTGCATACAAAAACCTGTAGTACTCTCTGTACACTGTCATTAGGTTAAGTTGCTCATTCAGTGAGCAGCTTTAGATAATGTTCATTGAGAACGGTTGGAAAGACGATAAATATTTGCTAAGATTATACAACATGCATTTTAAATGGTACATCAGTCAGTAATGACCTTTTTATGCAAGGTACAGACTTTAGCTACAAGTGGCCATTGGAATGTTTTCCTTGAACCAATAACCTTGGTTGTTACACTCATGCAGTGTCTTTCCAAAACTTTGTAAACTCGGCCTTGTCTGACATGTGGAGTGTGTGAAATTTTCTCGGCCCCGAAACTAAAACAAAACGAACTCGCTTTAACTTTGCGTCCGCAGGACCATCTGTGGCACGCCAACTACTTGGCCCCCGAGTTGCTCACAGCAAGGACACGGCACCGAATCCGACGTCTGGTCGCTGGGCTGCGTGATGTGAGGCGCTATTTGCTTTGTGCTTCCGTTGTGCCGAACACTGATGTCTGTGTGGGCTCGCATGGTCGTTTGTTAAAATTTGTAATGTTTTGCCTATATTTTTCTTTTTCAGCTTATTCACTGTACATTTATTATTCTATAGTTTTGTTCCTAATGTTGTTGGTGTTTTTGAGCAACCTCTGGCAAAAATAATTTCCTTCGGGATGAATGAAGTCTATCTTTTATCCTAAACAGATTTTGGATTTTGAAATTGTTTCCTTGTCGATCTAAGAAAATGCTTACGGAACGTTTTTTTCTTCATCCACACCCCAGGTACACGCTGATGTGCGGGCAGCCCGCCCTTCGAGACCCTGGACCTGAAGGAGACCTACAGGTGCATCAAGGAGGTCCGCTACAACCTGCCGTCGAACCTCTCGCCCGCCGCGGCAGAAGCTAATCAGCGGCGTGCTGCAGAAGGCCCCCAGCAGCAGGCTGAAACCCTGGACCAAATCCTCGGCCATACGAATTCTTCACCAAAGTATGCAGAAAATGTGTCCTTTGTGTTTCTCTGTACGACCAGAAAGGAATTCCTATGGGGCTATATTCGGCTCATTTGCCGTGGCCGTTTTGGCTAGTAGCTTGTCGTTTCTTTTTTAGCGCCAAGTTTGGCCTATTTTAACCCACTGAAGTCTAAATGTGTACAGTTTGCTCGGTTTGATGTCATTAAAAAGTAATTTATTAACATGGATCCCCAGCTTGTTTTCATAACCGTTAAATTCTTGTGCGAGGCAGACGTCTCTAAGCAGTATTTTCATTTAGCGTTGTGGAACGCCGTTTACCAAATGCGAGTAGCAGACCCTGTGGCATGCCAGCATATCTGCCTCCACAGCCGTAGACTACTGCTAGAAGAACGTCTTTCTTGTCTCTTGTTGTTTATGCCCTTTCTTTCTTTTCTTTGTTCCGTTTGCAGGGTTCACTCCAGACAAGCTCCCCCCCAGCAGCTGTGTCATGGTGCCAGAGCTCCAACCTCGCCAAGCCCGGCCAATAAAATTCTTCCACAAGATGGCAAAGAGTTTCTTCGCAAAAGAAGAAAGCCAAAGGTACTGAGTTCAGACTCCTGTGCCTTTTTAAAAAAAAAAAAAAATAATTAATTATTTTGGCAAGATTTTTGTTAGATGATCGCATCTTTCTAGTTGATTTATTAATTTGTTGTTGTTGCTTGCAAGCAGAGAAGATTCCGTGCGAAGACAAGGACGAGAAGGATCTGTCCAGGCTGGTGTCGGGGATCGTCAAGTGTTCGATCAGTCGACAGATCAGCTACAAAACGGTGGAGCCGCACGAGGTAGGGCCCCCCCCCTCTTCGCTGCCATTATTCTGATGACTCAGACGTAGTTTTGGGTCTTGTGCTCCATTGGCGACGAGGGTTTAGCCGGTTGTCTGCCGTATGCTAAAGGCAGACAATGCATCTGAAGCGCATGCATTTGTTGTTGCCACAGTCTGCGTTCCTTATGTAAACTGGAAGAGGCATCGCTTCAAAGAGTTCAATGCAATCTCTTAATTAACACCTTCGCCGGGGCCTCTTTGGTAGCACACGGGCGCATAATGGTGTGAAATAAGATTATCCTCGTCGTGAAACGCTTTTTAATTGGCCGAATACATGATGCAACTTGAATTGCACTCACTCGAAAAGGATGAAGGCATTTTTATATAAGGACGCTTGGCTTACAGTAAATTTGAACGAATGGGGAATAACAAAGTCCCCCAACGATGAACAATGTTGTAGTCTGTAGCACTTGGGATGCAAGCTGTCTTGTTTTTGAAGCTGTACTGTATTGACCATATGCTGTTCTTGGCATTTGTTTGTTTTGGCTGCCAGACAAATAAAGTGGAAAAAGTACCTGGGCAATGACAGCTAGCTGACCTACATAATTATTTTTTTCCAGAAAGAAAAAAACTCATTCAGTATTGCTGAATCATTTTTTTTTTTTTTTTTTGGTTAATTAAGTGTCAGAACAGCCAAGCTGGCAGCTGGCAGTGTCTTGTCACCCTTGCTGGCAGGCTATTTATAGTGCTTTTGTGATTCCATTACCAACCTTTTTTCTTTGTTCTCCCAATGATCACATTAAGTAGATCGTTCAGGAAGTCTTTCTTCTTTTTTATTTGATTTGACTTGGGCCCCGTCTCCCTCTAATCATCATCTGGAGTGTAGACCCATGACTGGGAAAGCTAAAAAAAGTAGCATGTAGGTCAGCATGTTGTAAACCCATATTATGTGTGTGTGTGTTAGGTTCCTTCTCCTACGGGTCAGCTGGTGAGCTCTGTGCCTCTGGAGGCCACACCTGCCGAGGAAGAGTCCAGGAAGTCCGTCTCGCGCTCCTTCAAGGGCACCATGGCCAGCAGCACAGAACGTAGGTTCACCGCCAGCGCTGGTTTCTGAATGGGTCGACTCGCCGCTTTTGAAGGGGCAAACTTTGGCGCTTATGGATGATGGGACGTTTGTTCCATGGCACTGTTTGTTTGAGTAAAAAGGCAAAATGATGCGGCTGTGGATTGGTCATGTCTTTTGTCTTGGTTTATTTAACTTATTATCCGTCTTTGACTGTTTATTTCCTGTTCCCACCCTCCCACTCGCTCAATGTCTCACTCGTATCACAAAATGTAACTTGCATTAATAAAAACCTTTCTGACCTCTTCCTTCCCACAGCGTGCGAGGATGGCTCGTCCCCCGCGGCTGTCGCCGACTCGGCGGCTAAGGTCCTCAACGCGTGTCTGGCCGCCATGCCTGCAGGTAGGACCGTCTCACCCGCCCTTCTGCTTCCTACCACCAGCGTTTGCGAAACTATAGCCCTGGAAATGCAACCACAAGCTATTTAAAAAAAACAACTAAAAAAAACAAAGTACAAGAAAATAAATAAATGTCACTGTCTTAAAGACATTTAAAACGCGCAGCATTTGGCTCTGAAGATGCCCAGTTGGAGTGTCCAACTCTCCAATATGTATGAATATTTATTTCACCACCCTCTCCCTCCCACCACCCAAATCTATTCTATTGGTGTGGTTTGTGTTCGTTGCCTCGCTCTGCTGACTCTGCTGAGGGTTCACATAAATTTACTGCCGATGGGCGACTTTCACTTCTGCTCTGTCTAATGCCTTTATACACTTTCTCCAGTAAAAGTGTGTGTGGTTATATAATTCACTTTCTCAGTAAAAGTGTGTGTGGTTATATAATTGCGTTCTCTCAAAGGACTGTGGGGGGGGGGGGGGTTGGCGGTGGCATTGCAACATTCTAAAACTGGGCTACAGAAGTGCTACAGTCATTAGCAGGCATCAGCCGCCGCCTGGCTTAAGAATAACGCATCGAACGTGAAACCGAATGCGCCTCGTCCGTGGCGTAGGAATATAAATTGCGTGGGGAGCGGCAGGCCAGCCTGTGAAGTGGCGGATGCCTGGCGAAACATCTCGCGTTTACACTAAACAAAAGGAAACCGCCGCCATCATCGTTTACCTCGGGGCCCTAGTCGCACGTTTAGTTTTCCGTTCCCCTTGTTTTGTGATTACTTCTACTTAAAAGGTGGGTTGGTTCCCTTTTGCGTTTTGGAATAAAAATGTGTTCCCCCTAAATTTTTACTTGTGCTTGAGTCACGAGCACGTCGAGTCATGCAAATTCCCCGTTTTTTGTTTTACATAACAGTTTTTGGTCCTTAACCTTTCAAATTAATACACCCACTCTCTCATGACTACATTGTAATCACGTTGTGGTTCTCTAACATTCCACTGTTGTCTCCTTCCCTCCCATTAACCCCCCCCCCACCCCTCCAGCTACCAGAAACCCCCCGTGTCTGTCCCGGCCCGAGCCCTTCTTGTGGGTGACCAAGTGGGTCGACTATTCAAACAAATACGGCTTCGGCTACCAGCTGTCCAACCACAGCATCGGCGTGCTCTTCAACGAGGGCACCCACTTTAGCCTCTGTGACCAGCGCAAGTAAGGGGTCTTCCACGTCGTCGTTGTCACGTTTTGTTGGTGACTCCCAAGATTGCCAGTTTTATAAAAAAAAAAAGACTATTCGGTAGACTGATATTTATGTGACCTGCTATGCAATGGCCCTATTCGGGTTGGAAAAATTACAGTGGGGAAAAAAAACTGAAAATACATTTTGGAGTTGGATCTGAAGCGAGTCGGTGCGTGTCAAGTTTGTGTTGTTGCACAAACTAATTGAAGTTTGCTTCCCTTCCCAAACAGGACTATCCACTACTGTTTGACCAACAACAAGCACTTCACCTTCCAGACCAGCACTCTGCCCGAGCAGCTCCGCAGCCAGAAGCAAATCGTGGAACTCATGGCAAACTACATGGAGCAGAACCTGATGGAGGTGAGCTGACTAAGGCCACTAAGGCTTTTGTCTTTTTAAATAGTTGATGTACTGGCCTTTGGAAACGGGCAGACTTTAACCTTCAACCCCCCCCCCCCCCAGGGTGGAGACCTACACTGTGAGGACCAAGCCTCGGCCACGCCCCCCCCGCTACTGCTGCAGTGGGTGAAGACGGACCACGCTCTGGTCATGCTCTTCAACAACGGCACCTTACAGGTTCGAACCCAGCAACCCGTTTTATTTAATTATTTAGGATTTATTTATTAGGCCACACGTGTATATTTTGACGGGTTCAACATAAAAACAAAAATGCATGGCCCCTGCATTAAACTTTCCGCTGATGGTGGTATGCTACTTCATGCGATCCATTTACCATTTTACTTCTCCCACCACCACCACCAGGTGAACTTCTACACGGACCACACCAAGGTCATCCTGTGCAAGTCGTCGTCGGACGGCGCCTACCTGCTCACCTACATCAGCCGCGAGCGCGTCTCCTACACGTACCTCCTGGGCATGCTGTCGGACGCCGGCTGCTCGGCCGAACTGCGCCACCGCCTCCGCTACGTGGTCCAGCTCCTCCAGCACCACGCAGACGCCTGAGCTGTCGCTGCCACCGCTGCTGCTACGGCAACTACTACCACCGGCCTCACTGAACCAGGGGTGGCCTGGGAGAACATGCCCAACCAACCAACCAATCAACAAATGTAGTGGACTCATTCTGTGTAAGGGACAAGGGAACATGATAGGCTGCATGGCCGGGCAGAGGCCCAACTCAACCCAAAACGCCGCCCTCTACTTCCTGAATCCCCCAATGCTTGCGATTGGGGCGACACCCACTGCTCTTCTCTGGATGCCAGCCAACCTACTGTAAGCAGTGTCTATTTTTATAATCCACCTTGGCATCTCAATCGAAAAGCAAGAGTGTCGTTCCAAATCGCTCGCAAAACCGAAAGGGGTCCATTAAGCCTTCCGCAGCGTTGGTGTCTTTCGTATTGGCGAGCGGGTATTCCGATTGGGGTGGAGGGCGTGGGAGGGGGTTGAGTGAAAGAGTGGCCCGTACCCTCAGCCGGTGCCTGTACTGACCGGACGCGCGCACACACACACCGCGGTTTTATTTCCTAGCTAGTTCCCTCCCCCCCCCCCCACCCCTTATCGCTAAGATCTGAGCCAGCCATCAGGAGTGCAGGATCACAAGTCTTGGATCACACGCTATTTCCTCGGTCACTTTTTTTCATTTGAAAAAACAAAAAATGATCACATTATTTGGTACACGGCCTATAGAAGGGGCTACGGGAGTCACACAATTTTGCACTAGATACATTCTTTTTATACCAAATCTTAATTGGAAAAGCTAAACTTTTTTTTTCACTCGTTTTATTTGTTTTAAACTAGCGATGCCAAAATACCCCTTTCTTTCATTTTAATTTAATTTTAGATTCACATAGGTGAACATGTCTGTTCCACATGCAAAGAGGACTGTGCCTACTTACGAACACTACAGTTGGTTGGCATCAGGGGTGTGGGGGGCGGCGTAGGATAAGTGCCTTTCATGGGGGGGGGGGGGGGTTCTGTGCAAGTGCAATAACAGTGCGAATGTCGAGCTGGACGCAAACTGGATACCAGTCAAGAGATTTCGAAAAGGTGGATGCTATATACTTTTTGTACTTGGAGATGAGTTTGGAGAAATGTGTCCAATAGCACTACACCAATCTCACTACCTGTTGTAAGCTTTTAGAAAATACAACTGGTATCATAAACGTAGAATCCAGTAATATCTACTATTGACAGAGCGAGCGCAGAGGGCTGATGGCCTATTGTACTTACTAAGGTAATCCTCATGGGTTTACATTGTATCCTTAAACTGTGACTTTAAATGGAAGTATTACAGGCAGATTATCCTTTTGGGTTAGTTTTCTTTTGTTTTTTTAAAGGAAAAAACATTGTGAAAGCCATCTGCCAGTTTAGAAGAATCTTTATTTTTTTGGCACATAATGTCTTGTTTATTTATTTTTATTTATACATGTTTTTTTAATTTATTGAATGTGTTGACATGACACAAGACAAATGTTGTAACTTGATCACCTTTTTATGTATTCTATTGGGGAAATGGGACAAGAATAAAGTTTATTGAAAAATTAACATTTGTTTGTCTGACTCCCAACTCTTAACAAAATGGCTGCATACACGTCCTTTAGTTTGTCTGTGCTGCTCCTCTGACACAGCAAGCTATTTAACTTACTCACTTGCTAAGCTTTCTTTAAATCCAAGTACAGCAAGTCAACAAGTGAAGAAATGTACTCTTATATAAAAAAAGAATCTAGTGTTTAATGTACCTTTTGAAGATTTGGACTCCTAGTGCTGAGGGGTCAGAAAGCTTCCTTTCAGTTATGAAAATGATTAAAGACAAGCAGGTGTGGATCTTGGATTCATCTTAAGCTGCATAGTTGAAGGTTTGATTAGGCATTCATATGGAATCAGCCTCAGCAGTCTACCAGCCCTCCATTTGTGATTTCTGGGTATTTTCTGAACTGTGCCTGATTGTGGTGTGTAGTTTCTGAACTGTGGATGGGCTGGCTCCAGGGGGAAAAAAAGGTGTTTCCAGTATCCATGGTAACGCCAGAGTCTCCACACAATGTTCTTGTTCTGAAAATTACCTGGGAAAATTAGAAATATTGTTAATTTGAGTGGAATCTACAGGAGTGAAAATCAAATCAAATCCTCAATCGATTAGTCAAATAATATGATCCAGCTCCCACATAATCCATATACCGTGTGTGTGTGTGTAGTCTGTAGTATTTACTGTATGCAAAGTGGTCATCCAACCGGCAAGCAGGACAATCATTCTCTGTCCCATGAATGTGTGGAGGCCTTTTATTGTGATTCACAGCCTCAACATGAGCTCTACCAGTCTGCCAACCCAGCATGGCTGACAGACACAACTGCTACTGTATTAAATCCCAGAGAGGCAGGGAGTGATGGAGAGAGATAGAGAGAGGCTGGGAGAGAGAGGTGGACAGTGACAGAGAAAGAGAGGCTGGGCTAGAAAGGCAGTGAGTAATGAGAGTGAGGGAGAGACAGTGGCTGGAAGAGAGATGCAGGGAGTTATTGAGGGAGAGAGGCAGTTAGACGGAGAAAGAGAGGCTGGGAGAGAGGCAGGGAGTGATGGTGAGAGAGGCTGGGAGAGAGGCAGGGAGTGATGGTAAGAGAGGCATGGAGAGAGAGAGGCTGGGAGAGAGGCAAGGAGTGATGGAGAGGGAGTCTGGGAGAGATGGAGGCAGGGAGTGATGGAGAGGGAGTCTGGGAGAGATGGAGGAGTGATGGAGAGAGAGAGGCTGGGAGGGAGAGGCAGGGAGTCATGGAGAGGGAGACTGGGATGGAGAGGTAGGGAGTGATGGAGAGAGAGGCTGGGCGGGAGAGGCAGGGAGTGATCGAGAGAGAGAGAGAGAGAGAAGAGAGAGAGAGAGAACGTCTGGGAGGGAGAGGCAGGGAGTGATGAGTCCACAGCTTTACATGCAAAATAAGGCTTCAGGAGTTTTCCTTTTTTTTGCCACCAATTTCCAAAGCAGGATTCTCAACAAACAATGACTCAGAGATGTTATCATTACATTACATCATTGTAAGATAATATAAGATAAGATAGAATTTTATTCACCCCGAAGGAAATTATTTTGCCAGAGGTTGCTCCAAAATACCAACAACATAAGAATAAAAACAATAGAATAATATATGCACAGTGTATAAGCCTAAAAGAAAAAGAAAAATATAGGTAAGATATTTAGTAAACAAAACAAGTTGGCAATGGTATTGAGAAGTAGTATTGCACATGATTATGCTTTTGATTATTTATTTATTTTCATTATTTATTTGCAAAAAAACCAAAAACAGAATGACTATGACCCATATATTAAACCTAACAATTTAACGTGTCGACTGAACATAATCATAGGGAATATTCTGTAGCAGTTCACCCCTGACCTCCCAAAAGTTGAACAAATAGACAAACGTGGCTTTCACATTAACACTGCCCTGCCTGTCTGCACTATGCTGAAATGAGACATTTGACTCTCCTCTTAACTGATAGAGATCAGTCTGCAACCCATTAATACCCCAGCCAGCACACACTTCCTCTTTCCTCCCTCCCTCCCTCCTCCCCTCCCTTCCTCCTCTCCCTCCCTCCCTTCAGAACAGGAGGGGGAAGTGATCGTCGATATTAATGCATTTTTCATTCCGCTTAATCACATTCACACAGGTGACCTCTCCTGTTGGCTCGCCCCCCCCCCCCTGCGGGAGAGCCAGCGACATGCGTAAGCATTGCACACACCCTGGCACACACACACACACACACCTTGACACACACACACCCTGACACAGACAGACAGACAGACAGACAGACAGCCAGACAGATAGACACTCATACACACACACACACACACACACACACACACACACACTCACACAAGTATGATCTCTTCTGTTTTATTTCCGGTTGGTTTAATACTATTTAATACAACGTCTATTTTGGTATTGTGCCTCTTGAACAAAGCCACAATGGTACACTCTCATTTAGCGATAAGCCAGCTGTGCTTAGATCAGATGGATGTTTCTTGTTCCGTGTTCAGTAATAAACCTACAGAACCGGAACATGACCAGTGTGTGTGTGTGTGTGTGTGTGTGTGTGTGTGTGTGTGTGTGTGTGTGTCCGTGCGTGCGTGTGTGCGTGATGACATGGCATGATGTTCACAAAGGTCATTTTGTAATTCTGATTCTCTGTCTCTGTCACTGTCTCTCTGTCTCTCCCCCCCTCTCTCTCTCTCTCTCAAACTCTGTCTCTCTCTCTATAGCTCCTTCTCTCACCTACCCTTTCCTCTCTCTCTCTCCCTCCCTCTCTCTCTCTCTCTCTCTCTCTCAACTCTGTCTCTCTCTCTCTCTCTCTTTCATTAACTCTGTGTTCAAATGCTGTCAGTGTCTACTGAGGTGAAACAGACTTATTTAGCACTCAACCTTTCATTTTGTTAGCCTATGAACCTATAATGGTCTCACACACACACATAAAATACCACCTCTCTTCCTCTCCTCTGCTGGCGTGTGATTGGTCACATCCGGCGGGGGTGGTAGGGAGAGGATGAAGGGGGTAGGTTACAGAAAGGAAGGAAGATTGAGGCCCTCCCTGTGTGTGTGTGTGTGTGTGTGTGTGTGTGTGTGTGTGTGTGTGTGTGTGTGTGTGTGTGTGTGTGTGTGTGTGTGTGTGTGTGTGTGTGTGTGTGTGTGTGTGTGTGTGTGTGTGCGCCCACAGACATTTCCCCTTCATGTGGGATCCTGGCGCTGATGTCACCAGTCTGCCGGTTAATTCCCAGAGTATGGAGAAAGTCACATGGAGTCATCCAGAGATGAAGACACACACACACACACACACACACACACACACACACACACACACCCAAACATGTGCGCTCGGCATCGTGCTGGAGGGACGGACAGGAAACGTGTTTGTGTTTCCCCTCTACACTTCTTCGTCTTCTGCTTCCTATTAAGAGCACAAAGGAGAGAACATCTCTCGCTGCTATCCAGAGCCACTGACATTTACCACTCTGTCTCTCTCTCTCTCTCCCTCTCCCTCTCCTTTTCCCTCTCCGTCTCTTTCTCTGTCTCTGTCTCTCTCTCTCTCTCTCTCTCTATCTCTCCCTCTCTCTCTCTCTCTCTCTCTCTCCCTCTCTCTCTCTCTCTCTCTCTCTCTCTCTCTCTCTCTCTTCTCTCTCTCTCTCTCTCTCTCTCTCTCTCTCTCTCTCTCTCTCTCTCCTTCTCCCTCTCTGTCTCTGTCTCTCTCTCTCCCTCTCTCTCTCCCCCTCTCTGTCTCTCTGTCTCTCTCTCTCTCTCTCTCCCTCTCCTTCTCCCCTCTCCGTCTCTTTCTGTCTCTGTCTCTCTCTCTCCCTCTCCCTCTCCTTCTCCCTCTCCGTCTCTTTCTCTCTCTCTCTCTCTCTCTCTCTCTCTCTCTCTCTCTCTCCTCTCTCTCTCTCTCTCTCTCTCTCTCTCTCTCCCTCTCTGTCTCTCTCTCTCTCTCTCTCTCTCTCTCTCTCTCTCTCTCTCTCTCTCTCTCTTCTCTCCTCTCTCTCTCTCTCTCTCTCTCTCTCTCTCTGTCTTGCGCTGCGAGAGGGAAAAGACAAAAAGTCATTTTTAATGACACCCATGTGGGGGTGGGGGGAGGGGGGCAGTTGCAAAGCAGGACGTTGTCCCCCCCCCCATGCTGCCCACCACTACCGCTGTACACACCACGTTTCATGTGTGTGTGCAGTGTTCTGTACTTTGGGGTGGGGGGGGGGGGGGGTGTGCTGTTTTAACGCATTACATCCTGCTTGGCTTCAAAGGCTTTGTCGTTCTTTTTTTAATTTCCTTAATTTTCCCTCCTTCCCTCACTCCCTCCCTCCATCTTCTAGGTTAAGTGTTTCAGCTGTGCTCGTTACTCACCCCCCACCGCCACCACCACCACCCCCACCACCATCACCACCAGCCCCCTAATGATCAGCCATGCCATGCCTGCACCACCCCCACCCACACACCCACCCACACACACACACACCCCTGCTGTGACAACACTGCGCCTGGTCTGGTGGTGGTCGGTCTGGTGGTTTGTGTTGAGAAGCCATCTTGATTCATCAGGAAGCCCAAACATCTGGAGACGGAGGAAGAGAGGAGGGGAGAGAAGGGGGGGGGGGGGGGGGGGGGGGGGGAGGAGAGAGAGAGTGGGAGAGAGGGAATGACGGGGGAAGGAATTAATTCAGCTGGACACCCAGGCGCTGGAAGAGGAGAGTTCCTCCTCTCTCTTGGACAGATGATTCCGTTCCCAGTGGAGAGTTTTTGTCTTTCTCTTCCTCTTTAAAATAAATAAATGGAATTCTTATTACTGTGTTCCTTGTGTGTAAAACGTTGTGATTGTGGAGGAATGTGTGTGTGTGTGTGTGTGTGTGTGTGTGCGTTTGTGAGAGAGTAAGGGAGAAAGAGAGAGAGTCCTTTGTAATGTGTTCTCTGCATATGAATCCAGGACCACAATCCAGGGCCTGTGCGTGCGTGTGTGTGTCTGCGTGTGTGTGTGTGTGTGTGTGCATGTGTGCGTGTGTGTGCGTGGTGTGTGCGTGTGTGTGTGTGTGTGTGCATGTGTGCGTGTGTGTGCATGTGTGTGCATGTGTGTGTGTGTGTGTGTGGGTGGGGTTCATTGTTGGGGTGGGGTCATGGCGGTGCTGGTGGAGGGTTTCTTCACTGACAGACGTTTCCTCACAGGAACACCAGTGTGCGTCTTAGTCATTTCGGATCAGTGTGATCTTCCCTTCTCCATGGCCGCTTGTTGAGACCTGGTGAATCCCAGCACTTTGTTCTAAAGTCCCCCCCTCCCTCCGTCCCTCCCTCCCTCCGTCCCTCCCCCTCTCTTCCCCTTCTCCCCCCTTTTGTTCTTATGTTGATGGATTTCCCATCTGACTTTCCCAGGGAATTATATCTCTCATGGGATGCACCTCTTTTCCGAAAAGTATATTTAAGTCCCTTTGTACCAACTCGTGTTTTGGTGAGCATTTCTTTTCGTGAACATTTCTTAGCGATGAGGCTTATGTCCGTGCTAGCGGCCAAATATACTCCATGAACAAATACTATGTATAGCATTTTTGAGCCTTCGTTGCTCAAAGATATCAAAAACGTTGTTGCTCAAAAATTCCCATGGCATGAACAATAAAGATAAGACAAAAAGACAAAAAAAAAACAATCGTGAACTAAGTTAGACTATAAAAATAACGCAATTAAGGTAACGATAAAATAACCGAAGCGAACAAACTGAACTAAATGAACTCACACTGACCTCAACTCATCTCAGCTCACCTCAATTTTTTGATGCTCGAACTTCCCCTCTTCCCCACTCTTCCCCTTTTCCCTGACACGGCAGTATTAACCGACATCGTGTGCAATAATCGCCATGTGAGCAACTGGCGTCTCTTCTTCAGTCCCCCCACCCCCCCCACAACTCACTTCCCCCCCATTCAGCTGTCATACGACCGGCGGTCCGGCTCCTCATATGTCCATTCACAATGACCTCATTGAACACGAGGGATGAGTTATGAGCACCGGCTCCTTCGCGCTCTGCTCCCTATCATCACATGAGCGCACACACACTGAGCAACTGTTGACCCTCACAAGGAGATCACATGCTACGTGTCACATGATCTACGAGGGTCCGCTCGGTATCTAGGGATGGATGTTTGGAATCCTGTTGTGATGCTATGTGTAACAACAATCGTTAAAAAAGCCGTGAAACTCTCCTATTGTCTGATGCTGTGTGGTGCATGGTGTCTGCGTGCCGTGTGTGTGTGTGTGTGGTGTGTCTGTATGTGTGTGTTTTGTGGTCGTGTGTGTGTGTGTGTGGGTGCAACGCGCATCCGCAATTGGGATATTCGTTGAAATTGATCTTTTCATTCCTCTGTATAAAGTTGTCACCTGTCAGTGTACACACACTAACACCACATCACGCAAGCCAAACATCATTCATTAAGGATTTACGACCGCCTTCCGTGATTTCCTGCCCGACTCAACATTTAGAAGTAAATCCCTTCAGTAAATGTCCTAAGAATCCTACCACAACCCTTTGACGCGCACGACATTTTAGCCCGTCTCGATTTTATTTATTTATTTGACTCTTTTTTTGTGTGCAAGTCCTGCGTTTTGCTTCGTCAGCAGTCGCTGCCTCCGTGGTACAGGAGGTGTTAGGAGGTGCAGCACAGTGTCTGGAGCGAGGTGGAGCCACGCGCGTCAAGGGTGTGGACACCGCAACCACCACCACCACCACCACTCCACCACCCCACCACCCCACCACCCAGCCCTGACACACCACAATAGAAGAAAGAATCAAAATCTGCGATTTACAATTTCAAGCCCATCGCAGCTACGAGAAACCGCACAATATATGAACAGATTCATACGAATGGCAGATAGCTTCGAAAACTGACAGGAGCTACCACCACCACCATCACCACCACCACCACCACCACCACCACCACCACCACCACTACCACCACCACCACCACCACCACCACCACCACCACCACCACTACCACCACCACCACCACCACCACCCAGCACCAGCAACCACCACCACCACCACCACCACCACCACCAACACCTGCCCCCACCACCACCCTCAACCAACGCCACTACCACCACTAGCACCACCACCACCACCACCACCAACACCACCCCACACCACCACCGACCCCGCACCACCACCACACCCACTACCACCACCACGAACCACCATCACACCACCCACCACCACAACCAACGCCACCACCGCCCCCACCACCACCCCACCCCCACCCCACCCCACCACCAAGCCAATATATGAAAATATGTTGCGAACAGTAAAGCCTACTCTTGATGTTCTGACGTAGTTTACACAGCCTCATGCAGAGATGTTAGTGGTGAATGCTTCCAGGATTAATGGAACTCTCGCTGACTTGCTTTCCAACACAGAGGATGTTCGGCATGTTGTTGACGTGGGCTGTTTGTTGTGGGCACCGTTATCCGGCTTTCCCAGCACCTGGTAAACAGGATGGAGTAAAGGCATGTTTTGCCTCTGTGCGTGCGTGTGTGTGCGTGCTTGCGTGTGTGCGTGTGTGTGTGTGTGTGTGTGCGTGCTGCGTGTGTGTGTGTGTTGTTTGTGTGTGTGTGTGCATGCATGCATGCGTGGGCTTCCTGTGTGACCACAGGATGCACATTGATTGTGGGTAATCTGTGTGGGCTGCACCTCCCCACCTGCAACCGTCAAACTCTATACAAATATAACTCTATATAAATAGTTATTTGTTAGTTACCTTGTGTGTATGCTTGTGTGCATGCAGTGCACACGTGCATGCACACACACTCATACTATGTAAATTTCTTTTTAGTACAAAAATATGAAATTCAAAACAAAGACCAGCAATGTGTTTCAGCATGTTCTCATCAAAAATTTGTATTTCTATTTAGATTTTTCTGTTCACAAATGACCACTTTCAAGGGAAGGCCTCTTTCCAGAGAGTTATAGTTTATGGGCGATTTTCTCCTATCTGAAATTACAACTGTTGCTTGCTTGAACAAATTGTGGTTTAACTGAAACAGCAGTATTGTAGTGGCTTACATGCTCTGACCACACCAACAACGACTCAAACCAACAACATCACGCAAAATTCAGTGACATTCAAAGAATTCACGAGACGCTTGCGATAACAAAAGGCTTGTGGTGTTTCCAGTGAAAGAGACACACGCGCACACACGCACACACATACACATACACACACACCACACACACACAACAGTGTTCTTCTGGGAGTAGTCGTGTCGGTGCTGCCTGACTAGATGAAGAACGATGAAGTTGTTTATCGCCGGCCATCACATGTCAGCGGCCCTATTCACTACGCTGAAGAACATCGTATAGTATTGACATTTGAGAAGATATCACAACAAGAACATAACACTGTTCCGGACCACACCACGAGCTGCTGTATATCCGCTTACAGTTGCAATTTCTTCGCCACGCTACAGAGTGTTTGTGTGTGTGTGTGTGTGTGTGTTGTGTGTAGGTGTGTGTGTGTGTGTGTCTGTGGGTGTGTGTCTGTGGAAAGACTAGCCACATTCATGCCTTCCTTTTCAATGCATGGCACATGCCCAAGTGGCCACTTTTGCACTGGATACTGCGTGACAATTGAGATCGTGAAAAGCCTACAATTACAAGTATGTTAAGGCACAAGCCTCTCTTGTGTGTGTGCGGCTGAGGAACTGGTGTAGAACATGGGGGGCCTCACTCACTCTCTCTCTCTCTCCACCTCTCTCGCTCTCTCTCTCCCTCCCTCTTTTCTCTCTCTCTCTCTCTCTCTCTCTCTCTCTCTCTCTCTCTCTCTCTCTCTCTCTCTCTCTCTCTCTCTCTCTGTCGCCTCTCAATAGCACACTTTGTGCTCTGTGCGTTCCACGGCGACGGTG
The DNA here is from genome assembly GCA_002895965.2 of Coryphaenoides rupestris. NCBI lineage: Eukaryota > Metazoa > Chordata > Actinopteri > Gadiformes > Macrouridae > Coryphaenoides > Coryphaenoides rupestris. The sequence continues at coordinate 163,224 of PIJE02001027.1, read as the reverse complement.
TGTGTGTGTGTGTGTGTGTGTGTGTGTGTGTGTGTGTGTTGGGGGGGGGGGTCGTTGGTGTGGAAATCCATAAGTGTGTCTGTGTGCCGTATCAGTCCATACTTCAGCAAACATAATTCACAAGGACCACGTCGCTAAAGTTATGATTCACAAGAGACAGAGAAGTGTCTCGGAGCCACGAGAAAACAAAGAGATCTCACCGATGGAGTAAAGTGACACGGAGATAAAGGGATTATCTTCTTTTGAGTTGATAACCACATACTTTCCGTCTGTCTGTCTGTCTGTCTGTTTGTCTCGCTCTCTCTCTCTCGCTCCATATCCACACTCAATAGTTCTCTTTTAACTTCCCCCTCTCCCACTCCCACACACACACACACACACACACACACACCACACGCACACACACACGCACACGCACACACACACACACACGCACACATCTCCCCCAAACCCAAACAAACATTACTGCTGGTGAAAGACTAGACAGACAGAGCAGACAGACAGATAAGCAGGGAATTCCCATGATCTCTTCAATTGACTCACACACACACACACACACACACACACACGCTCACACACACACACACACACACACACACACACACACACACACTCTCATGTTGACAATGTGTTTGGCTTCCTCAGAGATGTATTTGTATGAATAAGATACATATACATTGGACGTGCGATGGCTTTCATATCTGGACCACATTGAGCGTGAGGGCTCTGGGAGAGAGAGAGGGGACTTCCTTCCCTGTGGTTCCCCCAGCAGCCCCGCCACTGACAGAGAAGTCTGATTACCACCATCAGTTTGGAATTATGAGCTGGATTTATGGCTGCAATCTTTGGACTTTTCAATAACTAAT
>PIJE02001027.1:144858-154858 GCA_002895965.2 Coryphaenoides rupestris | reverse complement strand
GTGGAGGTGGTGATGGTGGTGGTGGTGGCGGTGGTGGTGGTGGTAGTGATGTTGTGGTGGTGATGTTGTGGTGGTGATGTTGTTGGTGGTGGTGGTGGTGGTGGTGGTGGTGGAGATAGTGGTGGTGGTGGTGGAGGTGGTGGTAGTGGCGGTGGTGGTGGTAGTGATGTGGTGGTGATGATGTTGTGGTGGTGGTGGAGATAGTGGTGGTGGTGGTGATAGTGGGTGGTGGTGGTGGTGGTGGTGGTGGTAGTGATGTGGTGGTGATGATGTTGTGGTGGTGTTGGTGGTGGCGATGTTGTGGTGGTGGTGATGGTGGTGGTGGTGGTGGTGGTGGTGGGGATAGTGATGGGTCACATCAGGGCCCACACCTCCCACTTCCAGCTCCAAATAAACAAACACAGCCGCCATGTTGTTGGCTCCTGCAGGAGAGTCTCCGTAATAATTTTGGCTCTGTGTACCGCGTCCGTTCGTCCTTCCTGTCTTACTTGTCATGTTGCAAGCTTGCGCCTATAAGCACCCTATTAAAGAATCTTGTGGTGGCGGTGAGAAATGAAGTCCATAAGAACATATTATTGTAATAATGGATGTCATAGTTTGTCCAAATGAAATGGGCCAGTCGACTGTGGGGGTGACAGACTGCCCTTATATACCAGAGTGCTGCTGTATGGGGAAATGGCAGAACTTCCAGGAAAAAAAGGATGTCGAAACACCCACTATGTTATGAGAAACACTGTATTGGATGCTGATCTGGTTGCCATAGCAACTGCACTCTTGTCATTGTGTGTCTGTGTGGTTTTGTGTGTGTGTATCATGTGTGTATTGGAGGAGCAAAGTGCATTGTTTTCTGCAGTGACAAGTGACAACCACAATACCTTGGTTATGTTTTCTGTACTCTATGTACTGTCACATAATAACAACATAACACCTAACACATAACAGTCAATATAACAGAGACAAGGGGGTGGTCTCAGGATGGGGAGGAGGCTCTCCAGGGCTGTTTTGAGCTGACAGACTGGGATGTTCTCTGTGATGGACATGGGCAGGACGTAGACAGACTCACAGGCTGCATAACGGACTATGTAAATTTCGGCACAGACTGTGTGATTCCGACTAAGACTGTGCACTGCTTCCCCAACAACAGACCCTGGGTGACTAAAGACATCAAGGCGTCACTGAACAGGAAGAAGGCGGCCTTCAGGAGTGGAGACAAGGAGGAGATGAAGAAGGTGCAGAGAGAACTGAGGGAAAAGATCTCAGAGGGCAAGGAGAGCTACAGAAAAAAGCTCGAGGGGAAGCTCCAACAGGGGGACCGAGGTGGACATTGTCGAGGAATATAAGTGTGAAGTGACAATAAAAATACTTGACTTGACACAATAAAAATACTTGACTTGACACAATAAAAATACTTGACTTGACTTGACTACCTGGGTGTTCACATAGACAATAAAATGGAGTGGACTAAAAACACGGAGGCCCTGTATAAGAAAGGTCAGAGTCGCCTGTATTTCCTACGGAGACTCAGATCTTTCAACGTCTGCAGGACCATGCTGCAGATGTTCTATCACTCTGTGGTGGCCAGCGTCATCTTCTACGCTGTTGTGTGCTGGGGCAGCAAGGTGAAGGCAGCCGACGCCAACAGACTCAATAAGGAAAGCGGGTTCTGTCCTGGGAGTGGAATTGGAGTCTTTGGTAGAGGTCTCGGAGAGGAGGATGCTGAGTAAACTACTCAGCATTATGGACAACGCCTCCCATCCCCTGCACGCCACACTGGTGTCATACCAGAGCACCTTCAGCTGTAGACTGAGATTACCGAGGTGCACCACAGAACGCCACAGGAGGTCCTTTCTGCCTGTGGCCATCAAACTCTATAACTCCTCCCTATAACTCCCCCCTACAAGACAATGAACACCGCAATATAATGTGCAATATTATCCCTCTACATCAGGGGTGGCCAACCAGTCAGAGACGAAGAGCCAATTTTTTTACTGTGTTACTGCAAAAAGCCACATCATACACACATGAACATCTCCCCATCTCTTCCTCTCACACACACCAATAATAGTTCTTAGTCTTATCTAGTTAATTCGGGGGGTGCTCCAAATTAACGGAACCCCCCCCCCTACCGCTTAGAAGAGATGAAAACAAGAGGTGACGCAAGTTCAGGGCAAGGCTGGTGGACACACACACACACACACACACACACACTCCTGCAGGGCCAAGGTCCAATGACACACAAGCTTTCCTCCGAGTGGGGGCGAGTCAAATATGTCACACGTGTATGTATTTGTGTCTTAAAAATATATAAAATAATGTATGAATTATTTAATATTTTAATAAGAATATTTTAAAAGGAAGTCATAAGGACAGTACCACTGGAGGGCTTCGGTGGTCCGTCCGTGTGCGTCAGATACACCGCTTATATCCAAAGCGCTTTACTACACTGCCTCACATTCACCATTCATACCATTCATTAACGCACCGACGGCAGGTATCGGGCTATTTAATGAGTTGTCCTGCTGGGGATCCAACCAGCGACCTCCCGGCTGCCAGGGAGCCGCTCTCGCGCGGGGCGCCATGGAAACGGATAAACATTTACGCGATTGCGCAACATTTACGCGATTGTGCAACATTTACGCGATTGCGCAATCATTTTGGAAAACTAGTACGGCTGACGCCAACCAACATTTTCGTGATTCTGAAAAAGACGCGGGTTCGAATCTCATCTGTGGCGCTAACATTTACTTTTTTTTTTTTTATTCCAATGTGATGTAATTGGCGCCCCATGCTGGTGCCTGGTGTTTAAAAAGGAATAGCAAAAACATTTAAAATTTTTTCTTAATTCTAATGTGATGTTATTGGCGTGCTGGTGCCTGAAGTTTAAAAAAAAAAAAAAATACTAATTTGAATATTTGTTTTTTTCTGAATGTTACTGTAATTCTAATGACGTTTGGTGATCATTATGAGACGTTTTCAACTGCTCATGGGTTCTTATAGGACAGGGTGGCCAACCAGTCAGAGACGAAGAGGCAATTTCTTTTACTGTGTTACTGGCAAAGAGCCACATCATACACACATGAAACATCTGCCCCATCTCTTCCTCTCACACACACCAAAGATATTTCTTAGTCTTATCTAGATATATTCGGGGGTGCTCACGAATTAACGGACCCCCCCCCGCCCCCCACCCCCATCAGAACCGCGAATTACGGATCCCCACCCCCCCCCATCAGAACCGCGAATTAACGGACCCCCCCCATCAGAATCGCGAATTAACGGACCCCCCGCCATCAGAGACCCGCGAATTAAAGGATCCCCCTCCCCCCCCATCAGAACCGCGAATTAACGGACCCCCCCCCCCCATCAGAACCCGCGAATTAACGGACCCCCCCCCCCCCCCCCCAGACGCTGACTCGGAGCCGTCGCGGCGCCTCACGGTAGCGTCATTGCGCATCCTTGGCGCAACATCTGTGATAACGCGTTAACTTTGACAGCCATAGAAAAAACACAAAATTCGATATGAACGTAAGAGCCATGAAACCAGACAAAGAGCCGCGGGTTGGCCAGGCCTGGTCTACATCATGTGCACTTTCCCCAGTTTTACATGCAACATTATTATTATTATTCGTATTATTATTACTTCCAACATCATGTGTTAGTTTATTTTTTATCATTCTGTTTTGTACTGTTTCGCTATGTACCTGGGCACAAGAATTTCCTTCGGGATAAATAAAGTTCTATTCTATTCTATTCAATTCTATCATTTATTCCTTCATAGTTGCTTGTAAATACCTTCATGCACGTCTGAGCCAAACATTTCTCTCAGAGATGGGAGTGACTTTCTCCAGTTCAGTTACATTCTCCAAATAGTTCACAGACATCAGCCTATCGGTCGATACTGATCGGTCTATACTGCAGGCAACATGACAGCGGGTGTGCTCTTATTTGACAACGTTGGGCAAATGCCTTTTAGTGCCCATTGTCCCTTTTTATCTTCTTTATCGCCTTCAGTCAGGTGATATATAATTTTCAACAGATAAGCTAGCAATAAACACATATTTCCTGCGTTTACCAGTGGTTGTTGTCAATCAAAAAGCAACCAAATCAAATGAAAAAACCCTAATAATATACAAATGGATATTTTTGTCATTCATTTCATTTCGGGGATGACTGCGGGTCTATTAATGTCCTGGTTTAAGAGACAGCTAGGCCGATAAGCTTTTAAGCAACTGTGGAAAAACCCTGGTAATGCTCCAGTGTAACGATATTAAATGTATTCAAACTTTATTAAATTAAGCAGAAAACTACTGGGTCACCTTCCCTCCTCCTCCTCCTCCTCTCCCCTCCCCATCTCTCTCTCTCTCTCTCTCTCTTCCTCTCTCTTTCTCCCACTCACCCTCTATGGTAATTAGTTTGCTCTATCTCTTTCCTTTCCAAAACATTTTTTGTCACGACAAATGACACCCCGTTCATTCCGCCTCCGTCTTCAGTCTCTGTACGTTAAAACTGTCTGACAATGCATGTCTCTCCATCCTTCTCCCACTCTATTAGCCCCTTCTCCCTCTCAATTCGCTCTCCCTCTCTCCACCCACTCCCCCCCCCCTGCCCTCTCCTCTCTTTCTCTCTCTTTTGCTTCCACCTCTTCACCTATCTCCTTTAGTTCTCAGCCTTTCTCCCTCTCCCCCCTCCCTCCTCTCTGGACTCTAGTGCAGCCGGGCTGGACACAGAGGGAGACGGGTGTCTGTGGCAGCCGCCGCCGCAGCAGCAGTGCTAGCATCCCTTTGCAGCGGTAGCGGTAGCTGCAGCAGAATACCAAACAGCAGACAGAGACGGGGAAGCACACCGAGACACAGAGACTCTTGCAGTGCAGTGATGTCACCCACTCAGACCTCCAGACGTGATCGGCCTGCACAAACATGGCCGCCGTCGATCCCTACGAACGCACACACACACCCTCTCACACGCTCTCTCTCTCCTTTCCTCGCTCGCTCTGTCTCGCCTTTCCCCTCACTCTCTCCCCCTCTCTCCCTTTCCCTCTCCCTCTCCCTCCCTCCCTCCCTATCCTCCTTTCTCCCCCCTCTCTCTCTCTCTCTCTCTCCTCTCCCTTCTTCTCCTCCTCTCCTCCCTCTCTCTCCTCCTCCCCTCCTCCCCCTCCTTCTCTCTCCCCTCTCTCCTCTCTCCTCCCCTCTCTCTCTCTCCTCCTCCCCTCTCCCCTCCCCTCTCTATCCCTCCTCTCTCCCCCTCCTCCCTCCTCTCTCTCTCCCCCCCTTCTCCTCTCTCTCGTTATTCCTTGCTCCTTCTGTCTCGCCTTTGCCCTCTCACTCCCTCCCCCCTCCCTCCCCCTTTCTCTCTCCCCCTCTTCCTCCCTCCCTATCCCCCTTTCTCTGCCCCCCCCCCTCTCTCTCTCTCTCTCTCTCTCTCTCTCTCTCTGTCACTCGCTTGCTGCGTTCCTCCATCTCTCTATCCCCCCTCCTTCCTCTGTCCATCCTCCTCTCTTCACAGAGCATGATAAGGTTTGAACATGAAATATGTTTGGGATTCACCATGAGTGATGGCCCCTGTCACTCTAGACTTGAATTTAAATGATGATGTCCCAGTAAATGCTGGTTCTCTCTATTGAGTGGGTGTTCTGTAGAGTTATATCTCGTGAGGAAATTACCAGACTCGAGGTTTGACTTTCGAGTTTAGAGGGTGTTTTCCCGCAAGTCTATCCTCTTGTCTGCCTTCTTATCTATTCTATGACTATGCTGTTTGGCACACACACACACACACACACACACACACACACACACACACACACACACACACACACACACACACACACACACACACACACACACACACCACACACACACACACACACACACACACACACACACACACACACACAGAGTAAGTAAACCCATATGCACCGGGGGACTGACATCCAATTTCCATGTTCTCCTTCCTACCCAGAATGCATTGCTCTGCCAGAGTATCTCTTCTCTGGCACAATCTCTCTGAATGTTTCATGGCTTAGTCAAACAGGCTGTACATCCATCTAGATCGTGAGAGGTACCTGTTCACTGCTGGGGATGAAAAATGCATATTCAGGGGGTGATGGGTTTCAGGGAGGTGAAGCAGACAAAATATTTATTTTGTCTGCTTCACCATACTGAATATTATAAATGTACAAGTAAGTACAAGTAAGTAAGGGCAGATACACAAGTGAGGGCAGCAGTAGCAGAAATATGGCTTTGAGCATCTCAAGGTGAACAAGAAGTTGAGGATTTTGGAGTGTTGTGTGTGTGGTTGGCGGCTGGTTTAAGCAGCCTCACTTGGCCCGAGTCAGGCTGGTTAGACTCTGGGGGCTGTTTGGGTGGTGGGGCTGCACACCTGCGGTGCATGTGATTAATCTGGACACACCGGATAAACCAGCCATCACCACACCACACACACGCACACACACACACACACACACACACACACACACACACACACACACACACACACACACACACCACACACACACTCCGAGGGAGAGAGAGAGAGAGCTCAGATATGTCTGCATTCAACACACTGCTCGGGGCTTTCCACTCTCCAATAAACTGGTTTGTCTTCCTGCTGCGTACAAACCAGTGTCGGAGGTGCCCTGCCAAGCCACATAGGTTGACGTGTGACAGGGTCTACAGCCGCAGATATACAGAGACGTCATCAATAGAGGTTGAGATTAACTCGGAACATAATTTCTTGTCAGCAGGAGGTAGAGGATTGAACCTGTGGAGTGGTGGGGCTCAGAATTATAATAACAATAAGTACAATAAGTCTTAGAAACAATGCAAACTTGGGACTTGCCCCCTGCAACCAACTTGTGTTTATAGAATAGAATAGAATAGAATATAACTTTATTTATCCCGAAGGAAATTCTTGTGCCAGGTTACATAGCGATACAGTATAAAACAGAATGATAAAAAATTAACTGAAGGATTTACAAATTTACAGTTAAAATATACAAGTATGAAGGCATGATAAGATATTCGACGGCAAAAACAATTTGGCATGATTGAAGTGAACATCTGCAGCATGGTCCTGCAGACCATGGAGAGGCCTCTGTATGGAGACCAGGCCAGACTGTCTGGATGCGAGGTGGAAAATGGCAGCAGTCGCGTGTGCCATGTTTTAATATTCATGTGACCCTCGGCTCGGTGAATGGAGGGGCGGAGCTTTTAGGAGCGAGGCAGCGGCGGTGGGAGCAGCAGCTTCTGCTATTGTCACTGCAGCTTTGTTTGGACTTCAGCAGGTGGGATTAACTGGGAGAATAGTGGGCAGGCTCCTCAGTATGTGCACGTAAACACACACACACACAGACAGGCACTTGCGCACACACATACACGTGCGCACACATATGGACACACACGTTTACATTTCCATGTAGGTTTTATCAAAAGTGACTTACAAAGAGTACATTTGTTGAAAGATATATCGCTGTGGTACATAAAGATAAGACACACACACACACACACGTGCACAAACGCATGCAGACACACATACACACACACACACACACACACACACACACACACACACACACACACATATGCAAACACATGCACAAATGCATACAGACACACACACACACACTTGTACACATACAGAAATGGGGACACAAAACACACAGACATGCGTGCACACATTGGCACATACGCAAACACACCAAAACAGGCTCTGCTCTGCTCTGTGCTCTCACTGCACGGACACACACAGACACACAGACACACACACACACACACACACACACACACACACACACACACACACACACACACACACACACACACACACACACACACACACACACACCAAGAGAAACAGCAAAGGAGCACATGAACCGCAGCTGAAGGTTAAAGTATGAAGGGAGTTTGTGAGTGAGAGCAAGCTGTAGAGGATATATGATGATGGGGGGAGAGGGAGAAAACTTGTTGGGAGGGAGTGGGATCAGGGTGGGGGGGGTGCATTGTTACAGACCGCCATATGTTGTGACAAAAGCGCTGAGCATCGCGGCGACACATGACCTGGGGCCCCCTATGGCTGCCGACACCGCCGCAGCTACACCACCCATAATCTTCAACCCACAACCACCACCATCATTACCATGATCAACACCACCACCACCACCACCACCATCATTACCATGATCACCTCCAACACCACCACCATCATTACCATGATCAACACCACCACCACCACCACCACCATTACCATGATCAACACCACCACCACCATTACCATGATCAACACCACCACCTTACCATGATCAACACCACCACCACCACCACCATGATCAACACCACCACCACCACCACCAACACCACCATCACCACCACCACCACCACCACCACCATCATTACCATGATCAACACCACCACCACCATCATTACCATGATCAACACCACTACCACCACCACCATTACGATGATTCAACACCACCACACCACCACCATTACCATGATCAACACCACCACCACCATTACCATGATTCAACACCACCACCACCATTACCATGATCAACACCACCACCAATTTACCCACCACCATTACCATGATCAACACCACCACCACCACCACCATTACCATGATCAACACCACCACCATTACCACCACCATTACCATGAGCAACACCACTACCATTACCATGATCAACACCACCACCACCATTACCATGATCAACACCACCACCACCACCATTACCATGATCAACACCACCACCACCACCACCATTACCATGATCAACACCACCACCACCACCACCACCATTACCATGATCAACACCACCACCACCACCACCATCACTACCATCCTCATCACTACTATGACTACCACCACAATCATCACCACCACCTCCAACACCACCACCACCGTCATCTCAACCACCATTACCACCAGCACCTCCACCACACCCACGCCCCCAACCCAGGCCCCCCCCCCTCCCCTCCCCCGCTTGAACAAATTATAGTCTCTGGAGTTTTCTAAAACACCCAAAACACCCCCACCACCATCACCGTCTCCTCCATCTCCTCCTCCTCCCGGCTCCTCCCGTCCACCCAGGGGCCCCTGCACACAACAAAGAGAGACGGGGGTGGAGGATGGAGGGTGGAGGTTGGAGGGTGGAGGGTGGACTGGTGGAGGGGGCTGCTCATCTGTCAACCAGACGTAGAAGGGAGCGTAGCAGGAGGGGGCCCTATTCATCCACCCTGAATGATGTTATTCAAATGTGCGATCCCGGGTTTGCGTGTGCCGTGTGTGCCGTGTGTGTGTGTGTGTGTGTGTGTGTGGTGTGTGTGTGCGTGCGTGTGTGTGCGTGTGTGTGTGTCCACACCTGTCTTTTTAAGCCCGGACCGCGGGACAGCGAATAGGAAGCAGGGACAGCCGGCAGAGGCAGAGGAATGTGTTGGTATGGTTCCTCTTTTATTTCTCTCAAAGTGCACGCAGTGGCAAACGGCGGCTTCAAAAGACGCACACGCCGGTGATTGAGGCCGTGACGGGCCATGTCATCACGTGACTGATCCCGTGTGCGTGTGTGTGTGTGTGTGTGTGGGTGTGGGTGTGTGTGTGTGTGGGTGTGTGTGTGTGGGGGGGGGTCAGTGGTGTACGTTTTCAGGTCAATGTGAAACAATGAAACACGGACATACTTTTTTTTTTCACGATGATCGCAACCATGGGATACTATTAGCTGGTAGAGTTGAAACAGTAAAGGCAATGACGAGGCGATGGTGGAGTGCAATAAATGAATCTTAACAATACAAGTGGTTTAACTGTTGACAGAGCAATGTACCACCAGACCAGTAGGGTTCATGCAGTATAATATGTGTTGTATTGGTATTGGTATTGATTTGGTATTGATCTAACTCTAACCCTTGGAGTTGGAATAAGTCAACTGGGATTTCCTCTAAAGATCAAGGCCATTAAACATGTTGTGTTTTACTGGTGTTCTGAGCCTGATAGGCCATCAATAACCATTAAT